>JAJONR010005215.1:0-18412 GCA_029582245.1 Solanum etuberosum | reverse complement strand
AAAATTGCATGCTTTGAAATGAAATGTCCCTTTTTAGCATGTTTTAAATGTTTTTATGCATAGTTATCATACTTAGTGCATTTTTGTACGAACGCATACTTTTGCTTACATTGTTCCCCTTACATATGAGTTCAAAGGTTTTAAAGATGATGTTGACTTATTTTATCCATGATTATGACTTATGATTTCTAATATCTCATATGATGTTTAAACTTGGAAAATTGCATGCTTTGAAATGAAATGTCCCTTTTTAGCATGTTTTAAATGTTTTTATGCATAGTTATCATACTTAGTGCATTTTTGTACGAACGCATACTTTTGCTTACATTGTTCCCCTTACATATGAGTTCAAAGGTTTTAAAGATGATGTTGACTTATTTTATCCATGATTATGACTTATGATTTCTAATATCTCATATGATGTTTAAACTTGGAAAATTGCATGCTTTGAAATGAAATGTCCCTTTTTAGCATGTTTTAAATGTTTTTATGCATAGTTATCATACTTAGTGCATTTTTGTACGAACGCATACTTTTGCTTACATTGTTCCCCTTACATATGAGTTCAAAGGTTTTAAAGATGATGTTGACTTATTTTATCCATGATTATGACTTATGATTTCTAATATCTCATATGATGTTTAAACTTGGAAAATTGCATGCTTTGAAATGAAATGTCCCTTTTTAGCATGTTTTAAATGTTTTTATGCATAGTTATCATACTTAGTGCATTTTTGTACGAACGCATATTTTTGCTTACATTGTTCCCCAATGTAGGGTCCGACAGACAGGTGTCCCATTCTAGTGGCTAGAGCTTGGACTTGATATCTCCCCGAGCTTGGTGAGTCCTCATGGTTCGAGGATGGAGTTTTTGTTTTTAGTTTTCACTTCTTGTATTTTCCCTTTTTGGACATGATATATGGGCTAGGCCCAATTTCGTTCAAGTATTGTAATAGATGGCTATATTGAGACAACTCTAGACTTCCACTTTCTTTTATGAAAAATCTTTAAGACTTGAAATATGTTTTACTCTTATTGTTCTATCTCTTATGTTATGAAAGCTAAGTGGCTTGTGTGGAGTCCTTCGGGATTCTATACGTCATGTTACATCTAGGGGGTACCCCTGGGTCGTGACAACTTGGTAATCAGAGCACGAGGTTTAGAATGAATCTAGGATGATGTCTCATAAGCCATGTCTAGTAGAGTCATGTTCATGAGTGTGAAGCGCGCCATACTTATGAATGAGAGGCTACAAGATGTTTAGAAAATTTCACTTCTTCATTACTCTTAAGTCGTGCCTTAGAGTTTAACTCTAAAAGATTTCTCTCTCCTAATCCTTCTCTTGTGTCTTCAGGATATGAATACACAAAGGGCTAATGCTAGAAGGATGGGGGATGACAATGTGAATCAATGAGATCCTCCTCAAGCTCCCCAAGCTCCGATAGATCCTTTGGTTGAGAATGTGACACATGCGGATTTTAGGTCGACTATCCAAATGTTGGCTCAAGACGTGATGGCTCAAGCCAATAGAGAGGTTTTAGTTCTGGTGAATCCTAATGTGAATTCAGCCACTTCAAGAGTGAGAGATTTTGCATGAATGAACCCCCCAAAATTTCATGGCTACAAAGTGGAGGAGGATCCCCAAAGGTTTATCGACGAGGTCTACAAGGTACTTGCTATTATGGGGGTGTCTCCGGAAGAGAAGGCGGAGTTAGCCACCTACCAACTAAAAGATGTGGCTCAAGTGTGGTATGATCAGTAGAAGGGAGAGAGGCCCGTAGGAGCGAGTCCCGTAGAATGGGAATTGTTTAAATCGGCATGTCTTGAAAGGTTCTTTCCCCTAGAGTTGAGGGAGGCAAAGGTGCTAGAGTTCATTAACCTTCGTCAAGGAAGTATGAGTGTTAAAGAGTATGCTCTAATGTTCACCCAACTCTCGAAATATGCTCTAACTATGGTGGCGGACTCAAGGGCTAAGATGAGTAGGTTTATGTCAGGTGTGTCCGACTTGGTAGAAAAAGAATGCCGTACAGAAATGCTCCTCCATGATATGAATATCTCACGTCTTATGGTGTACGCCCAACAAATTGTAGGATTGAAACTTAGGGAGAAGAATAGGGAGGTAAAAAGGGCTAGGACCGGCGATGGAAACTTTCGTAATGCAAGGTCCGAGGGACAAGGTCGGCCTAAATTTCGACAAAGGTTTTCCGATCAAGATTCATATAATGCTCCTCCTAAGTGTAATAAGGAAAGGGTGACTAACCCTAAACCTCAAGGAGGAAATGGAGGTGGTTCTTCTTTTGCTAGGTCTACATGTGCCAAATGTGGGAAGAAACATGATGGTAAGTGCCTACCCGGCACCGAGGGATGCTTTAGTTGCGGGAAGAGTGGACACAAAATGAGAGATTGCCCCATGCTTGTGGTAAAGGGAAGGGAAAGCAAGCAAGCTCCTCCAAGAGGTTCAAACTCCAATTCCCCAAATCAAAACGACTTTTATACTCTTCAATCCCGAGGTGATCAAGAGAGCTCCCCGGATGTAGTCACCGGTATGTTACAAGTTTTTCATCATGATGTATATGCTTTGTTAGACCCCGGTGCTACTTTATCTTTTGTGACACCTTATATGGCGATGATATTTTATGTTTCCCCGGAAGTGCTCTTAGAACCTTTTCTGTCTCTACCTCTGTTGGTGAGTCTGTGGTAGCTAAAAGGGTCTATAGGAGATGTCCCGTTTCCTTATCCGATATGATTACTTTGGTGGATTTGATGGAGCTAGACATGTTAGACTTCGATGTGATTGTTGGTATGGATTGGTTGCATGCATGTTATGCCTCTATCGATTGTAGGACTCGAGTGGTTAGATTCCAATTCCTAAATGAGCCCATCTTAGAGTGGAAAGGGGAAAATTCTATGCCTAGAGGTCAATTTGTCTCTTGTCTTAAATCTAGGAAGAGGATCTCAAAATGGTGTGTTTACCATCTTGTTAGGGTGAGGGATGTAGATTCTGAAACCCCTTCTCTTGAGTCGGTTCCGGTAGTTAATGAGTTCCGGGAAATTTTCCCCGACGATTTACCCGGTATTCCTCCCGAGCAAGAAAAAGATTTTGGTATTGACCTTCTACCAGATACGCAACCTATCTATATCCCTCCTTATAGAATGGATCTGGCAGAGTTGAAAGAGCAACTAAAGGATTTGTTGGATAAGGGTTTCATCCGACCGTGTATCTCTCCATGGGGTGCTCCCGTGTTATTTGTTAGAAAGAAAGATGGGTCTCTCTGAATGTACATTGATTATCGTCAATTGAATAAAGTGACCATCAAGAATAAGTATCATCTTCCAAGGATAGATTACTTGTTTGACCAGCTTCAAGGGGCTAGTTATTTCTCTAAGATTGATCTTTGTTCGGGTTATCATCAATTGAGAGTGAGAGGGGATGATATTCCAAAGACGGCCTTTAGAACCCGGTATGGTCATTATGAGTTCGTGATAATGTCATTTGGATTGACTAATGCTCCGGCGGCGTTCATGGTTTTGATGAATTGGGTGTTTAGACAATACCTTGATATGTTTGTAATCGTGTTTATTGATGTTATTTTGATCTATTCAAGGAGTGAAAATGAGCATGTTGACCATTTGAGGATTGTGTTGCAAGTTCTTAAGGACCAACAACTTTTTGCAAAGTTTAGCAAGTGTGAATTTTGGTTAAGGTCTGTAGCTTTCCTCGGTCATATTGTGTCAAGCAAGGGTATTGAGGTAGATCCTAAGAAGACGGATGCGGTCAAGAGTTGGCCTAGACCTCTATCACCTTCCAACATTAGAAGCTTTTTGGGTTTAGCCAGTTACTATATGAGGTTTATTGAGGGATTTTCTTCCATTACTTCTCCTTTGACGGCTTTGACTCAAAAGAAGGCTAAGTTTGTGTGGTCGGAAGCTTGTGAGAAAAGTTTCCAAGAGTTGAAAGATAGACTTACTTCCGCTCCGATGTTGACTTTACCGGAAGGTACGGATGATTTTGTGGTGTATTGCGATACCTTTAGAGTTGGGTTGGGATGTATGCTCATGAAAAATGGTAAAGGTTATTGCCTATGCTTCAAGGCAACTTAAATTCCATGAGAAGAATTATCCTACCCATGATCTTGAGTTAGCGGCGGTTGTTTTTGCCTTAAAGATTTGGAGGCTTTATTTGTATGGGGTCCATGTTGATGTTTTCACTGATCACAAAAGGCTTCAATATGTGTTTAGTCAAAAGGACTTGAATCTTCGCCAAAGGAGGTGGCTAGAACTCTTGAAGGATTATGATATGAGTGTCCTTTATCACCCCAGAAAAGCTAATGTTGTAGCGGATGCCCTTAGTAGGTTGTCAATGGGTAGTATGGCTCATGTAGACAAAGAAAAGAAAGAGTTCGTTCGTGATGTCATAGGTTGCCCCGACTAGGTGTTCAACTAGTGGATTCCACCAAGGGTGGTGTCTTGGTCCATAATGGTTCCGAATCATCCTTTGTGATGGATGTGAAGGCTAAGAAAGGTCTTGATCCCATTTTAGTTGAGTTAAAAGAGGTGGTACTTAAGAAATCCGTCGACGCTTTCTCCCAAGGAGGAGATGGGGTACTGAGGTATCAAGGTAGGTTGTGTGTTCCAAATGTCGATGACTTGAGAGAACGGATCCTAGAGGAAGCCCATAGTTCTCAATATTCAATTCACCTAGGAGCCACCAAGATATACCATGATCTACGGGAGGTCTATTGGTTGAATGGGATGAAGAAAGACATCGCGGAATTTGTGGCCAAGTGTCCTAATTGTCAACAAGTGAAGGTTGAGCACCAAAGGCCGGGAGGCTTATCACAAGACATTGCTATTCCTACTTGGAAGTGGGAAGATGTGAACATGAATTTTATTGTAGGCCTGCCACGTACTCGGCGGAAACATGACTCGATAAGGGTAATAGTGGACCGGATGACTAAGTCAGCTCATTTCATTCCCGTCAAGGTGACCTACTCGGTGGAAGAGTACACTAAGCTGTATTTGAGGAAGATAGTGAGGTTACATGGAGTACCCTTGTCTATAATTTTCGATCAAGTAACCCAATTTACCTCACGGTTTTGGAAGTCTTTCCAAAAGGGGCTTGGTAACAAGGTGAAGCTTAGCACAGCCTTTCACCCTCAAACAGATGGGCAAGCGGAACGCACCATTGATACTTTGGAAGACATGCTTAGGGTATGTGTGATAGATTTTAAGGGAAATTGGGATGACCATATGCCGTTAGTTGATTTTGCTTATAATAACAGTTATCATTCGAGTATCGACATGGCTCGCTTTGAGGCTCTCTATGGTAGGAGGTGTAGGTCTCCTATATGATGGTTCGAGGTGGGAGAAGTTTCTTTCCTAGGTCCGGAATTGGTGCATGAGGCCGTTGATAAGATTCGGGTTATTAGAGAGAGGTTGAGGACGGCCCAAAGTCGACAAAAGTCTTATGCCGATGTTAGAAGGAGACATCTCGAATTCGATGTGCATGATTGGGTTTATTTGAAGATCTCACCCATGAAGGGTGTTATGAGGTTTGGGAAGAAGGGGAAACTTAGTCCTCGTTTTGTGGGTCCTTATGAGATTGTGAGGCGTGTCGGCAAGGTTGCATACGAGTTAGATTTTCCAAATGAATTGGCATTGGTGCATCCGGTGTTCCATGTCTCAATGTTGATGAAATGTGTTACGAGAACTATGGTTGTTGGGGACCCAACAACCATAGTTCTCGTAGAGGGTTTAGAGATTAAGGAGAATCTTTCTTATGAAGAGGTACCGGTTGAGATCTTAGACCGTCAAGTCAAAAGGTTAAGAAACAAGAAAGTTTCCTCTGTAAAGGTTTTGTGGAGGAATCACTTAGTTGAGGGTGCTACTTGGGAGGCCGCGGCTGATATGAAGTCCCAATATCCTCATCTTTTTCCTTCTACTCCTATTCCGACTTGAGGTAATGAGTTCCTCTTGAGTCTTCTTATTTAGGAGTCATATGTGATTTACGTGTTTCCATGATTTCCTTATGTTTATGCATGTTCATGGAAAATCTTATATTTAGAAAGAAAATGAGTTTTTATGATGGATGTCCATCATGTTGTTGTGCATTGAGTAAGAGTGGCCTACTTGACTTCATGAGATGAATTGATGAACATGTTTTTGATATGCTTTTTTAGAGTAAATTGCATATAGGTTCCATGAGATGTTGTTGAGCATGCTTTAAAGCTTGGAGAAGGTAGTTCCTCCTAGAACATGAGAAATGTTTAACTGTTTTCTGCATAATGGGTTGTTAGATGTAGTTCCTACTTCTTTGAGATGCATTGAATATGTTTTGCATGGAGTCAATGTTTCCTCCTTCGTTTGTGCGTTATTATGATGTTGCATGCATGATGGGCTACTAGTCTTGGGTCTTGACTTCTGTAAGGTGTCTAGAGCGTCATTCGAGGACGAATGATCCCAAGGGGGAGATTTTGTAACACCCCATATCCGAATATAGGGAGTGAACTAGAAATTCAGAACCTGTAGGGGCCATCCACGAGGACCACCAACGGTCCATGGGTGGACCCACGGACCGTAGGTGTGGTCCGTGGATTGAAGCCCCAAGAATGGGACTTTCTAACCATGAACGACGGTCCACCAGGACGGGACGTGGGTCAGACCACGATCCGTCGACTGGGTCCGTGCATGGGTACCTACGAACGGTCCAAGTCTGAACCACGACTGGACCTATGGGCCGTAGGTGGGTCCAGGGTCCGTGGCCCAGGGGTCCGTGGTTTGGCCGAAATTCTCTGACCACCAGCCACGGCTCACCAGGACGGACCGTAGGTCCATCCACGGTCCATCGACTGGGTCGGTAAGTCAGTGACTGATGAGAGTTATTTTTAGGGGCTTAAGGGTCTTTTCCGGTTTTAATTAAACCAATGTGGTGTCGTTTTGCCTTCATTTAGAACCCCTATATAAGCCTTTTTAACCCCAAATTCACCCTATTTAGTTCATTCTCCCTAAATCCCTAAAGAAAATCAAAACCTCCTTTTAAATATTCTCTCTCTAGAATTTAAAGAAGAAGGAGAAGATTCCACTAGGGTTTGAATATAAGGATCCAAATTCTCCATTGAAGATAGGCAATTGGACTTGAGGTATGATAGCTTTCATCCATGGGTTCCTTTCACCCATGGAGTCCCCAAATTCCTCTATTTCAAATGGTAGAATTCCCCCAATTAGCTAGGGTTTTCTTTATTCACCATGGGTTCTTGTGATTATTGATTTTAATGGCTTAATTATGTCTAAATATGCATGAATTGATGATTTACAATGCTTTTATGATGTTACCCGTATGAACCCATGAAAAACCCCACATTTTTTCAAATTGTGATCTCATAATGTGGGTTATTGAGTATGAAAGAGGAGTTTTTATGATCTAAAGTATGAAGTAGTAGAATTACTTGAAGTTTATGATGAAATACCTATCTAATGCTTGAATTCTAGATTTGTCGATTGAAAGTAACTTTGAATCTTGGAAGGGCAAAGTGTGAGTTTATGCATGATCTTATGAAACATATGTAAATGATTTAAGGATACTTTGAGAGTAAAGTGCTAATGTTAATTGTGTTGTTGTGTTGTTGAAAGGTTATTCTCATAAAACACTTACAACAATGATGTGAAAGGTTTTCTCACATAGAAAGGATTCTTAGGTTGAAAGGTTATTCTCACCTAATTGAATCAATGAATAAGAGTTATCCTAATGAACTAGCTTGGATTAATTGTCAAGGACATCCTTCCATGAGACATGAGTTAAGTAAGACTTAATAAGTATTCTGTGGGAATTATGCTTAGCACCGAGTGGATATTGACAATGAGATGGAAGCTCTCCCGTTAGTTGAGGCCGGGTTTCTAGAAGAGGTCTCATGAGATGGAAGCTCTCCCGTTAGTAGAGGTCGTGTTTCTAGTAGCAATCTCCATATCCCATAAATTATGTGCCCCCATAGGTTATCTAGCTAGGGGATCCACATAAGCTAAGAGTTCATGGTTCTACCTTAGGCAAGTAGAACAACCCTTTTCGGTGTGGGAGACACCGGGTGATCATGTTTTAGCTCACATGATCTCTATGTCGGTTAAGGCTATTCTTCCTACAATAAGAACATGATTAATGAACTATAGTTACTCAAGAAGCTTTGTATATGAGTTCAAAGGTTTTAAAGATGATGTTGACTTATTTTATCCATGATTATGACTTTCTAATATCTCATATGATGTTTAAACTTGGCAAATTGCATGCTTTGAAATGAAATGTCCCTTTTTAGCATGTTTTAAATGTTTTTATGCATAGTTATCATACTTAGTGCATTTTTGTACTAACGCATACTTTTGCTTACATTGTTCCCCAATGTAGAGTCCGACAGACAGGGTTCCCATTCTAGTGGCTAGAGCTTGGACTTGATATCTCCCCGATCTTGGCGAGTCCTCATGGTTTGAGGACGGAGTTATTGTTTTTAGCTTCCACTTCTTGTATTATCCCTTTTTGGACATGATGTATGGGCTAGGCCCAATTTCGTTCAAGTATTGTAATAGATGGCTATATTGAGACAAGTCTAGACTTCCGCTTTCTTTTTTGAAAAATCTTTAAGACTTGAAATCTAATTTACTCTTATTCTTCTATCTCTTATGTTATGAAAGCTAAGTGGCTTGTGTGGAGTATTTCGGGGTTCTATACGCACTTTTCCCTAAAATAGAATATTTGGAAGTTGGTAAAGATGTTACATCTAGGCCTCAAAATTACGTAAATCCCCCCAATATGGACGAAAAATCAAGAAAAATACATAAACAATAAAAAAAATGGCCTCAATTTTTTTTTGACTTGTACCAATGACCTTAGAATATCGTAACGAGTAAAAGAATAAAACTTTACTTCTTTTGGTTATAGTCCGAAAATGACCGAATATTACGTAAATTCCCCAAAATGGCCGAAAACTCAAGAAAAATACATAAACAATACAAAAAATGCCTCAAAAATATTCTGACTTGCACCAATGACCTTAGAATATCGTGACAAATAAAAGAACAAAACTTTACTTCTTTTCGTAACTGTCCGAAAATGGCCGAATATTACGTAAATACCCCAAAATAGCCAAAAATTCAAGAAAAATACATAAACAATACAAAAAACGCCTCAATTTTTTTTTGACTTGCACCAATGACCTTAGAATATCGTGATGAATAAAAGAACAAAACTTTACATCTTTTCGTACCGGTTCGAAAATGGCCGAATATTGCGTAAATGCCCCAAATTCGAAAAATTAAGAAAAATACACAATAAAAAACGCCTCAATAAAATTTTGACTTGCACCAATGATTTTAGAATATCTTGGCGAAAAAAAGAACAAAACTTTACTTATTTTTGTAACTGTTCGAAAATGGCTGAATATTACGTAAATGCCCCAAAATGGCCGAAAAATCAAGAAAAATACATAAACAATACAAAAAGCGCCTCAATTTTTTTTTGACTAGCACCAATGACCTTAGAATATCCTGACGACTAAAAGAACAAAACTTTACTTCTTTTCGTAACCGTTTGAAAATGGCCGAATATAAGTGCCCCAAAAATGACCGAAAAATAGATAAATAATAAAAAAATGGCCTCAAATTTTTTTTGACTTGCACCAATGACCCTAAAATATCGTGAAGAATAGAAGAACAAAACTTTACTTCTTTTGGTAATAGTCCGAAAATGGCCGAATATTACGTAAATGCCCCAAAATGGCCAAAAAATCAAGAAAAATACATACACAATATAAAAAACGCCTCAAAAAATTCTGACTTGCACCAATGACCATAGAATATTGTGACGAATAAAAGAACAAAACTTTAATTCTTTTCGTAACTGTGTGAAAATGGTCGAATATTACGTAAATTCCCCAAAATGACCGAAAAATCAAGAAAACTATATAAACAATAAAAAAAAACACCTGAACATTTTTTTGACTTGCACCAATAACCTTAGAATATCGTGACGAATAAAAGAACAAAACTTTACTTCTTTTCATAACTGTCCGAATATTATGTTAATGCCCCAAAATGGCCGAAAAATCAAGAAATACATAAACATTTCAAAAAATGCCTCAAAAACATTTCGACTTGCACCAATATCCTTAGAATATCATGACGAATAAAAGAACAAAACTTTACATCTTTTCATAACTGTCCGAAAATGGCCGAATATTGTGTAAAAGCCCCAAATCAAGAAAAATACACAATACAAATAAACGCCTCAAATTTTTTTTGACTTGCACCAATCACCTTAGAATATCGTGGGGAATAAAAGAACAAAACTTTACTTCTTTTCGTAACTGTCCGAAAATGACCGAATATTACCTAAATGCCCCAAAATGGCCAAAAAATCAAGAAAAATACATAAACAATACAAAAAAACGCCTCAATTTTTTTTTGACTAGCACCAATGACCTTAGAATATCCTGACGAATGAAAGAACAAAACTTTACTTCTTTTCGTAACTGTCTGAAAATGGCCGAATATTACGTAAGTGCCTCCAAAATGGCCGAAATATCAAGAAAAATAGATAAACAATACAAAAATGGCCTCAAATTTTTTATGACTTTTGCACCAATGACCTTAAAATATCGTGACGAATAGAAGAACAAAACTTTACTTTTTTTGGTAATAGTCCAAAAATGGCCGAATATTACGTAAATTCCCAAAAATGGAGGAAAAATCAAGAAAAATACATAAACAATACAAAAAAACGCCGCATTTTTTTTTTTGACTTGCACCAATGACCTTAGAATATCGTGACGAATAAAAGAATAAAACTTTACTTCTTTTCATAAGTTTCTGAAAATGACTGAATATTACGTAAATTCCCCAAAATGGCCGAAAAATCAAGAAAAATACATAAACAATACAAAAAATGACTCAAAAAAATTTCGACTTGCACCAAAGACCTTAAAATATCGTAACGAATAAAAGAATAAAATATTACTTCTTTTCATAATTTTCTGAAAATGGCCGAATATTACGTTAATGCCCCAAAATGGCCGAAAAATACATAAACAATACAAAAAAACGCCTCAAAATATATTTGACTTGCACCAATGACCTTAGAATATCGTGACGAATAAAAGAACAAAACTTTACTTCTTTTCGTAACTGTCCGAAAATGGTCGAATATTATGTAAATGCCCCAAAATGTCTAAAAATCAAGAAAAATACGTAAACAATAAAAAAACGCCTCAATTTTTTTTTGACTTGCACCAATGACCTTTGAATAACGTGATGAATAAAAGAACAAAGCTTTACTTCTTTTCGTGTATGTCCGAAAATGGCCGAATATTACGTAAATGCCTCAAAAAAAATTTGACTTGCACCAATGACCTTAGAATATCGTGACGAATAAAAGTATAAAACTTTACTTCTTTTCGTAACTGTCCGAAAATGGTTGAATAATACGTAAATTCCCCAAAATGACCGAAAAATCAAGAAAAATACATAAACAATAAAAAAGCACCTCAAAATTTTTTTGACTTGCACCAATGACCTTAGAATATCGAGAAGAATAAAAGAACAAAACTTTACTTATTTTCGTAACTGTCCAAAAATGGTCGAACATTACGTAAATGCCCCAAAATGGCCGAAAAATCAAGAAAAATACATAAACAATACAAAAAACGCCTCAAATTTTTTTTGACTTGCACCAATGACTTTAGAATATCGTGAATAAAAGAACAAAACTTTACTTATTTTGGTAACTATCAAAAAATGGCCGAATATTACGTAAATCCCCGAAAATGGCCGAAAAAAAATACATAAACAATACAAAAAGCGACTTAAAAAAATCTCGACTTGCACCAATTACCTTAGAATATCGTGATGAATAAAAGAACAAATTTGAACTTCTTTTTCGTAACTGTCCAAAAATGGCTGAATATTACGTAAATGCCCCAAAATGGTAGAAAATTCAAGAAAAATACATAAACAATACAAAAAACGCATCAAATCTTTTTTACTTGCACCAATGACCTTAGAATATCGTGACGAATAAAAGATCAAAACTTTACTTCTTTTCGTGACTGTCCGAAAATAGCTGACTATTACGTAATTGCTCCTAAAGGGTTGAAAAATCTAGAAAAATAAATAAATAATACAAAAAACACCTCAAATTTTTTTTGACTTGCACCAATGACCTTAGAATATCGTTAAGAATAAAGAACAAGACTTTACTTCTTTTCGTAACTGTCCGAAAATGGCCGAATATTACGTTAATTCCGCAAAATGGCCGAAAAATCAAGAAAAATACATAAACAATACAGAAAACGCCTCAAACAAACTTTGACCTGCACCAATGACCTTAGAACATAGTGACGAATAAAAGAACAAAACTTTACTTATCTTCGTAACTGTCCGAAAATGTCCGAATATAATGTAAATTCTCCAAAATGGACGAAAATCAAGAAAAATACATAAATAAGACAGAAAACCCCTCAAAAAAATTTGACTTGCACCAATGACCTTAGAATATCGTGATGAATAAAAAAACAAAACTTTACTTCTTTTCGTAACTGTTCGAAAATGGCCGAATATTACGTAAATGCTCCAAAATGGCCGAAAATCAAGAAAATACATAAACAATACAAAAAACGCCTCAAAAAAAATTCGACATGCACCAATTACCTTAGAATATCGTGACGAATAAAATAACAAATCGTTACTTCTTTTCGTAACTGTCCGAAATTGGCCGAATATTAAGTAAATGCCCCAAAATGGAAGAAAAATCAAGAAAAATACATAAAAAATACAAAAGACACCTCAAAAAAATTTCGACTTGCACCAATGACCTTAGAATATCATGACGAATAAAAGAGCAGAACTTTACGTCTTTTCGTAACTGTCCGAAAATGATCGAATATTACTTAAATGTCCATAAATGGCCAAAAAATCAAGATAAATACATAAACAATACAATAAACGCCTTAAAAAAATTCGACTTGCACCAATAACCCTAGAATATAGTGACGAATAAAAGAACAAAACTTTACTTATTTTCGTAACTGTCCGAAAATGGCCGAATATTACGTAAATACCCCAAAATGGCAAAAAAATCAAGAAAAATACATTAACAATACAAAAAATGCCTCTAAAAAATTTCGACTTGCACCAATGACCTTAGAATATCGTGACGAATAAAAGAATAAAACTTTACCTGTTTTCGTAACTGTCCGAAAATGGCCGAATATTACGTAAATGACCCAAAATATCCAAAAAATAAAGAATAATACATAAACAACACAAAAAATGCCCCAATTTTTTTTTGACTTGCACCAATGACCTTGGAATATCGTTACAAAAAAAGAACAAAACTTTATTTCTTTTCGTAACTGTCCGAAAATGGTCGAATATTACGAAAATGTCCATAAATGGCCGAAAAATCAAGATAAATACATAAACAATACAATAAACGCCTTAAAAAAAATTCGACTTGCACCAATAACCTTAGAATATAGTGACGAATAAAAGAACAAAACTTTACTTATTTTCGTAACTGCTCTAAAATGGCCGAATATTACGCAAATACCCCGAAATGGCAAAAAAATCAAGAAAAATACATTAACACTACAAAAAACGCCTCTAAAAAATTTCAACTTGCACCAATGACCTTAGAATATCGTGACTAATAAAAAACAAAACTTTACATGTTTTCGTAGCTGTCCGAAAATGGCCGAAAAATCAAGAAAAATACACAAACAATAAAAAAAATGCCTCAATTTTTTTTTGACTTGCACCAATGACCTTAGAATATCGTGACGAATAAAAGAGCAAAACAATACTTCTTTTCGTAACTGTCCGAAAATGACCGAATATTACATAAATGCCCTAAAATGGCTGTAAAATAAAGAAAAATACATAAACTATACAAAAAAACGCCTAAAAAAAAATTCGACTTGCATCAATGACCTTAGAATAACGTGATGAATAAAAGAACAAAACTTTACTTCTTTTCTTAACTGTCCGAAAATGGTCGAATATTACGTAAATGATCCAAAATTGCCGAAAAATCAAGAAAAATACATAAACATTACAAAAGACACCTCAAATTTTTTGACTTGCACCAATTACCTTAGAATATCGTGATGAATAAAAGAACAAAAGTTTACTTCTTTACGTAACTGTCCGAAATTGGCCGTATATTAAGTAAATGCCCCAAAATGACAGAAAAATTAATAAAAATACATAAACAATACAAAAGACACCTCAAAAAAAATTTGACTTGCACAAATGACCTTAGAATATCATGAAAAATAAAACTGCAGAACTTTACTTCTTTTCGTAACTGTTCCAAAATGACCAAATATTACGTAAATGCCCCAATATGGCAGAAAAATGAAGAATAATACATAAACAATACAAAAAACGCTTCAAAAAAATTTCGACTTGCACCAATGACCTTGGAATATCGTTACGAAAAAAGATCAAAACTTTATTTCTTTTCGTAACTGTCCGAAAATGGTCGAATATTACGAAAATGTCCATAAATGGCCGAAAAATCAAGATAAATACATAAACAATACAATAAACGCCTTAAAAAAAATTAGACTTGCACCAATAACCTTAGAATATAGTGACGAATAAAAGAACAAAACTTTACTTATTTTCGTAACTGCTCTAAAATGGTCGAATATTACGTAAATACCCCGAAATGGCGAAAAAATCAAGAAAAATACATTAACAATACAAAAACCGCCTCTAAAAAATTTCAACTTACACCAATGACCTTAGAATATTGTGACCAATAAAAGAACAAAACTTTACCTGTTTTCGTAACTGTCCGAAAATGGCTGAAAAATCAAGAAAAATACACAAACAATACAAAAAACGCCTCAATTTTTTTTTGAGTTGCACCAATGACCTTAGAATATCGTGACGAATAAAAGAGCAAAACATTATTTCTTTTCGTAACTGTCCGAATATTACATAAATGCCCTAAAATGGCTGAAAATTGAAGAAAATACATAAACTATACAAAAAAATGCCTCAAAAAAAATTCGACTTGCATCAATGACCTTAGAATATCGTGACGAATAAAAGAACAAAACTTTACTTCTTTTCTTAACTGTATGAAAATGGCCGAATATTACGTAAATGACCCAAAATGGCCGAAAAATCAAGAAAAATACATCAACAATACAAAAAACGCCTCAAATTTTTTTTGACTTGCACCAATGACCTTAGAATATCGTGAAGAATAAAAGAGCAAAACATTACTTCTTGTCGTAACTGTCCGAAAATGGCCGAATATTACGTAAATACCCCCAAAATGGCTGAAAAATACATACACAATACAAAAAACCCCTCAATTTTTTTTGACTTGCACCAATGAACTTAGAATATCGTGACGGAAAAAGAACAAAACTTAACTTCTTTTCTCAACTGTCCGAATATGGCCGAACATTACATAAATGCCCCAAAATGGCCAAATAATCAAGAAAAATACATAAACAATTCAAAAAACGCCTCAAATTTTTTTTTGACTTGCACAAATAATCATAGAATATCGTGATGAATAAAAGAGCAAAACATTACTTCTATTCGTAACTATCTGAAAATTACCAAAAATTACGTAAATGCACCAAAATGGCTGAAAAATCAAGAAAAATATATAAACAATTAAAAAAACGCCTCAAAAAAATTTCGACTTGCACCAATGACCTTAGAATATCGTGACTAATAAATGAACAAAACTTTATTTCTATTCGTAACTGTTCAAAAATGACCGAATATTACGTAAATGCCCCAACATAGCCGAAAAATCAAGAAAAATACATAAACAATACCAAAAACGCCTTAAAAAAATTTCGACTTGCACCAATGACCTTAGAATATCGTGAAGAATAAAAGAAAAAAACTTTACTTCTTTTCGTAACTGTCCGAAAATGGCCGAATATAACGTAAATGCCACAAAATGGCCGAAAAATAAAAGAAACTATATAAACATTAAAAAAACGCCTCAAAAAAATTTCGACTTGCACCAATGACCTTAGAATATCATGACGAATAAAAGAACAAAACTTTACTTCTCTATGTAACGGTCCAAAAATGACCGAATGTTACGTAAATTGCCCCAAAATGGCCGAAATATTGAGAAAAATATATAAACAATACAAAAAAACGCCTTAAAAAAATTACGACTTGCACCAATGACCTTAGAATATCGTGAAGAATAAAAAAACATAACTTTACTTCTTTTCGTAATTATCCGAAAATGGCAAAATATTACATAAATACCCCAAATTGGCCGAAAAATGAAGAAAAATCATAAACAATACGATAAATGCCTCAAAAAAATTTCGACTTGCACCAATGACCTTAGAATATCGTGACGAATAAAACAACAAAACTTTACTTCTTTTGATAACTGTCCGAAAATGGCCGAATATTACGTCAATGCCCCAAAATGCCCGAAAAATCAAGAAAAATACATTAACAATACAAAAAAGCCTCAAAAAATTTCGACTTGCACCAACGACTTTAGAATATCGTGACGAATAAGAGAACAAAACTTTAATTCTTTTCGTAACAGTCCGAAAATTACCGAATATTACTTAAATGACCAAAAATGGCTGAAAAATCAAGAAAAATATATAAACAATACAAAAATGCCTCAAAAAAATTTCGACTTGCACCAATAACCTTAGAATATCGAGAATTTTTTTTTTTTTACATTTTTACAAAACTGTCCTAAAATGGCCGAATATTACTTTAATGCCCCAAAATGACCGAAAAATAAAAAAAAATACATAAACAATACCAAAAAACGCCTCAAAAAAATTTCAACTTGCACCAATGACCTTATAATATCGTGACGAATAAAAGAACAACTTTACTTCTTTTCGTAAATTTCCGAAAATGGTCGAATATTACGTAAATGGCCCAAAATAACCAAAAAAATCAAGAAAAAAAAATACATGAACCTTACAAAAACGCCTCAAAAAATTTCGACTTGCACCCATGACTTTAGAATATCGTGACGAATAAAAGAACAAAACTTTACTTCTTTTCATAACTGTCCGAAAATGGCCGAATATTACGTAAATACCCCAAAATGGCAGAAAAATCAAGAAAAATACATAAATAATACAAAAAACACCTCAATTTTTTTTTGACTTGCACCAATGACCTTAGAATATCGTGACGAATAAAAGAGCAAAACTTTACTTCTTTTCCTAACTGTCCAAAAATGACCGAATATTATGTAAATACCGCAAAATGGCCGAAAAATTAAGAAAAATACTTAAACAATATAAAAAACGCCTCAAAAAAATTTCGACTTGCACCAATGACCTAAGAATATCGTGACAATTCAAATAACGAACTTTTTTTATTTTCATAACTGTCCAAAAATTACCAAATATTACGTAAATGCCCCAAAATTATCGAAAAATCAAGAAAATACATAAACAATACAAAAAATGCCTCAAATAAATTTCGACTTGCACCAATGACCTTTGCATATCGTGACGAATAAGAGAACAAAACTTTACTTCTTTTCGTAGCTGTCCGAAAATGGCCAAAAAATCAAGAAAATACAAAAACATACAAAAAGACGCCTCAAATTTTTTTTTGACTTGCACCAATGACCTTAGAATATCGTGACGAATAAAAGAACAAAACTTTACTTCTTTTCGTAACTGTCTGAAAATGGACGAATATTACGTAAAATCCCTAAAATGGCCGAAAAATAAAGAAATATACATAAAACGCCACAAAATTTTTTTGACTTGCCCAATGACCTTAGAATATCGTGACGAATAAAAGAAACAAAACTTTACTTGATTTCTTAAATGTTCGAAAATGACTGAATATTACGTAAATGCCCCAAAATGGCCAAAAAAATAATAAAAATACATAATCAATACAAAAATTGCCTCAATTTTTTTGACTTGCACCAATGACCTTATAATATCGTGACGAATAAAAGAACAAAACGTTACTTCTTTTCGTAACTGTCTGAAAATGGTTAAACATTACCTAAAAGTCCCAAAATGGCCGAAAAATCAAGAAAAATACATACACAATACAAAAAATGCCTCAAAAAAAATTTCAATTTGCACCAATGACCTTAGAATATCGTGACGAATAAAAGAACAAAACTTTACTTCTTTTCGTAACTCTCCAAAAATGGCCGAATATTACGTGAATTACCCAAAATAGCCGGAAATTCAAGAAAAATATATAATCAATATAAAAAATGCCTCAAAAAAAATTTGACTTGTACCAATGACCTTAGAATATCGTGATGAATAAACGAACAAAACTTTACTTCTTTTGGTAACTGTCTGAAAATGGCCGAATATTACATATATTCCCTAAAATGGCCGAAAAATCAAGAAAAATACATAAACAA
>JAJONR010005214.1:0-14877 GCA_029582245.1 Solanum etuberosum | reverse complement strand
ACTTTCAAAACTTCAAGTTCAAGGAGGAAAGGGTTCAAAAGAGGATTACTTTTTTCAAAAAGGATAAGGCTTGTAATGTGGTTGCCAATAAAAAAGATTAGGCTCAAAGGGGACAACTAAGCATCTCTAACAATCAATTTCTCATAACACCCCCAACATATACTTTTAGCCTCAACTTTCAAAACTTCAAGTTCAAGGAGGAAAGGGTTCAAAAGAGGATTACTTTTTTCAAAAAGGATAAGGCTTGTAATGTGGTTGCCAATAAAAAAGATTAGGCTCAAAGGGGACAACTAAGCATCTCTAACAATCAATTTCTCATAACACCCCCAACATATACTTTTAGCCTCAACTTTCAAAACTTCAAGTTCAAGGAGGAAAGGGTTCAAAAGAGGATTACTTTTTTCAAAAAGGATAAGGCTTGTAATGTGGTTGCCAATAAAAAAGATTAGGCTCAAAGGGGACAACTAAGCATCTCTAACAATCAATTTCTCATAACACCCCCAACATATACTTTTAGCCTCAACTTTCAAAACTTCAAGTTCAAGGAGGAAAGGGTTCAAAAGAGGATTACTTTTTTCAAAAAGGATAAGGCTTGTAATGTGGTTGCCAATAAAAAAGATGAGGCTCAAAGGGGACAACTACAGAATTATTTAGTGCAAAGGTTGGATTTTTAGGCCAAGTGGACTTCAAGAACGTCAAAGAAAGCGTACGATCATTTCTCCAACCAAACTCAATAAAGTCCAACATTTCAAGACAACCCGAGCAAGTTCTAGGTGACAAAAACAAACACAAGGCATTATTCAACAACTGACCACACATAGCCTGCAAATCAATCAAGATGGTTCAAAATCTTACTTCTTTTTCAAAATACAAGTAGCATTGAAAATTTCAACCGCTAACGAATCAAAAGTCACAAAAAGAGTTGTCACAAAATCATTCATAACATGCTCAACCTTTTAAAAATAAAGAGGTATGCTCAGTACTATTCGCATGCATGACTATGCTCTTAGTACCAACCAAGTCCAAACCTTCCATAAAAGACAATTATTTTACCCTTAAGAAAGCCGTCAACCAATCCATCATCAGGCAACCTTATGCATCTATTCAGGAATGGCTACTCAGACTTCGCCACAATCAGTGCCAATCAAATGCTCACAAGCAATCAACGATTAACCTTAAGAAATTCGTCACTCTCTATCCATGATTGGGTATCGTCAATCCAAATCTTATTATCAAAACAAAAACAAAGAAGCTACAAACTACAAATCAAAAATATAAAAGACCAATCTAACACAATATCAACAAAAATATCCACAATATTAAATCCCGACAAGGGAACACCAATCCATAACAAAGAAAGAAAAGTACGCCCGACAAGGGCAATCACAATATGCAGAAACAATCAACAAAATGAGTACAAAGGAGGCACCTCCAACTGAAAATGAGACTGTGTTCTCGTAGTCCAAATATCAAACGAGAATATGAGGAACTACCCAAGCAAAAGAATATTACAGGGAAAATATTGAGAAGGCAATGTCATTAAGAAGTAGTTTGATTGGAAAAAAATGATCTTAGAAAATAGTAATTGAGCATAAGATGAAACTAACCAAAACTGACTATAACGTTGAAGTACATTGTAGCCTCAACAACATGCTTAAAGAGTGCCTAAGAACCTGTCAGAAAACTCAGCACCGATCCTTATGCAATCCTGATTGCCTCAAGACCTTTGACTCATATCCAAGCTTTGGAATTCCAATGTATTAAAGAGTTATTCACAAAGATGGAGGCTCTAGGGCATGTATTGGTGGCAAACAAAGGATCACATGCGTGGAAGATAGCTTGGGGGAAGCAAAGAGACAACATTGCCCTTTGGGCGATCAGGAGGCCAGTTGGCGCGTCGCCCAAGGCATTGGCTTGTTGATTTGAGTCTTCTTTGGAGTTTCCAAGGTTAGATTAGTGTTCCCTAACCTTATTTGAGTCTAGGACTGAGATTGGAAGGGTTGAGGTACACTATTGAAGAAACCACCATTGGAGGTTGAAGAAGCTTGAAGAAGACACAAGTGGGTTTTTAAATCTGGAAGTTTTGGCAAGGAATTGAGAGCTAAAAAGTATTGGGTATTGTTCCCCATATCAAGGAGAGCTTGTATCTCAATTTTCGTCAAATTCCGAGCTAAATATGTAGATGGTTAATTTTTGGGTCTTCATCATGTTCTTGAGTTCTTGAAGAACATTCAAATCTTCAAGAGAAAGAATATTCAAAAAGTAAGAGTTTGATTCCAAAAGAGAAGAAAGAGAAAATGTAAAAGTGTTTGTAAAAGAGGGAATTTACCAAAAAGGGTAAATACTAAAGGACAAGTGCATGGTGGGACCACAGAAGTTCAAATTCGGAGGCCTTCAGGTGCAGATATTGGACCATCAGGCGAACCCCAACTTAGCTCGCCTAGTCCACTCGGCGTCTCCCCCTTTGGGCAGGTTGGTCGTCAAATTGGTCCTCAAACACTGGAAATTTCGGCAAGCTAGCTTGGTTCACCGAGTCCACTCGGCGCATCGCTGAACTTCAACCCAGATCACCGAGTTACCTTAGCAGATTATCAAGTTTGGCGATCCCTTCTTCAAGTTGGCGAGCTGAACTTCACTTTTGGTGAATAAAACCGGCCATTTGGCGAGCGGAAACTAGTTTTACACCCCTAATCTCAGGTTCTATTTCTTAGTTTCTTTTCTTTTAATTTTCAAACGTTCTCAAGAATCCTAAACAGATTTTCAACTCATAATTGACCTACTTGTTGACAATTGGTTCTTGAATTCACTTCTTTGTTAGTGCCATTTCTTTTCGTGCTTTTATTCGTTTTACTTTGTAGTTAACTTCTTGATTCAAGTCCGTTTTGCATTAATCGAGTCGTCCGTCTTTCTTTAAAACAAGAATCCATTTCAGCCAAGAGTAGAATTGACACCTTGTATTCAATCGAGTATAAGCAATCTTCAACATTATCCGCGCTAATTTGAGAGGCAATCAAAGGTGAGTAAACACGAGTGATCGTGAGTTCATTTTACTAACGCTAACGTTGTTTACTATTTTTGTGAGTTGTCTTATTGCTAGGTACGATGGAAACCGGAGGAGAAACACG
The DNA here is from genome assembly GCA_029582245.1 of Solanum etuberosum. Lineage (NCBI taxonomy): Eukaryota > Viridiplantae > Streptophyta > Magnoliopsida > Solanales > Solanaceae > Solanum > Solanum etuberosum. The sequence goes on along the minus strand of JAJONR010005214.1, from coordinate 11,752 downwards.
GGCCAGAGGGATTACCTTGGAAACTATAATGGAGGCAATGTCATTAGGAAGTAGTTTGATTGGAAAAATGATCTTAGAAAATAGTAATTGAGCATAAGATAAAACTAACAAACACTGACTATAACGTTGAAGTACATGGTAGCCTCAACAACGTGCTTAAAGAGTTCCAAAGAATATGTCAGAAAACTCAGCACCGATCCTGCACCCATAGCCTGCAAATTGATCAACATTGAAACAATAAGTTTCAAGGGAGAGCTTCATGGTAGAAGGATACCAACAACCCAAGCGCCTTAGTTCAAATTGCCCAAAAAATCACTTGTTTGTTTACCTGAGAGAAGTGCAAAGCTGGATGGTCAGGAAGTCCTGAAAATTGACCTTCTTCACCCGTGGAAGGAAACATAAACATTCAGCAATTTTTTGTGCATTCTCCTGCACAAAAATTTTGCACCATTATGAAGTAGTTTGATAGGTAATAATGATCTTAGAAAATAGTAATTGAGCATAAGATGAAACTAACCAAAATTGACTATAATGCTGAAATACTTCATAGCCTCAGCAACATGCTTAAAGAGTGCTAAAGATCATGTCAGAAAACTCATCACCGATTCTACACCCATAGCCTGCAAATTGATTAACAATTAAACAGTAAGTTCCAAGGGAGAGCTGAAGGTGGCAAGATACCGACAATCATAACGTCTTATAGTTCAAATTCCCAAAAAAATAACTTGTTTGAATATCTGAGAGAAGTGCAAAGACCTCCCTGGATGGTCAGGAAGTCCCACATAGTTGAACTTCTTCACTCGTGGATGGAAAGATATATTTTACGCAACTTTTTGTGCATTCTCCTGCAAGATATTGAAACTATTTAGTTAGAACACTTTGTTATGCCAGAATTTTACGAACCACCCTAACTTCTCTACACAATATAAAGATGAAGATGCAGCAGTATGCATGCCATAATCATAAAAATCTATAGGATCAAGAATAATAGAATTAACAGAGGGGCAAGAAGTCATATATGTTTCTAGAATGAGTGGTGGGACAACTAATTTCACCACAAAAAAAAAGCAAATAAAATTAAACTTGTTGTTTTTCAACACGAAGAGCCATTATTTTGATTCCTCTCAAACAAAGCCAACAATCGAATGGCGCTAACCTGCACCTTCATCATTTTGTAGGAACTCTCCATTTCATTTTCGTGCTGATATGAAAAAAAATCACATTAAAAGCACCAATTCTAAGCTTAAGAGAACCAAAATAACAACGAAAAGACCGTCAACTGAGTGGAAATGTACTACTCATCAATACCCCAATTTAGAAACTTTGTTTGTCCTCAAATCAAGAAAATTAAAGATACAAGTGACTCTTATTTCAAGACACACAACAAATCGATTTCCCTTTCTCAATTGAGCACAAAGGTAATGGGTTCGGTTGGTACTAACAAATAGTCCACATGGAAACTTTTCACAAAAGAAATACACACATTCTCATGAAACATTTTCAAAAAACCAAGAATCATTTAAGTGACAACAACTCAAACTCAAGAAATGACTCAACTCATTAAATCTTTCACATGCTCACTTGACTCAATTAGAAATTTTCATAATCACCACTTTTTAGACTCACATGCCCTCACAAGACAGAAGTGTCCCAAAACCACACACACATATAAACAAGACAAGGGACAAAGATGCAACACTAACACTCACAAAGAATCATCTCATGCACATAAATGTCACACCATCGGCTTGTCCATATTTTCAAATCAACATTGACTTCAACTCCATTTGGTTAGAAATCTCGAATGACTTTGTAAAGCTTGTAATATAGGCTTAGGGAAGGTTAGAATATCATTTAGGTATAAGTGAGTGCACCGTCCATGAACACTACACAACAACTCATCATTTCAAACTTTCTCCACTTTTCAAACCCATGCACATTCCATACTATTTTTCATTTTTGTTTTCTTATTTCAACTCTATATGCTCTACATGCAACCATTTTCAACTTTTGGAGGATTCAAGTCTCATTTTTTCATTTATTTACCTTCTTTTTCAAAGTTTTTTTCCTTGTTTAGGAATTTCCATTAATCCCTCAATCTTTCTTCTTCTTTTTTTAATATCAAGCCCTCATGTAGTAACCATCTCTAACAATCAATTTCTCATAACACTCCAACTTAGACTTTTAGCCTCAACTTTCAATACCTCAAGTTCAAGGAGGGAAGGGTTCAAAAGAGGATTACTTTTTTCAAAAAGGATAAGGCTTGTAATGTGGTTGCTAATAAAAAAGATTAGGTTCAAAGGGGACAACTACAGATTTATTTAGTGCAAAAGTGGGATTTTAGGCCAAGTGGACTTCAAGAACATTAAACAAAGCCTATGTTCATTTCTCCAACCAAACTCAATCAAGACCAACATTTCAAGTACAACGGGCAAGTTCTAGGTGACAAAAACAAACACAAGGCATTATTAAATAACTCACCACACATGGCCTGCAAATCAATCAAGATGGTTCAAAATCTTACTTCCTTTTCAAAATACAAGTAGCATTGAACATTTCAACCGCTAACGATGCAAAAGTCACAAAAAGAGTTGTAACTATTGTCACAAAATCATTCATAACACGCTCAACCTTTTAAAAATAGAGAGGTATGATCAATACTATTCACATGCATGACTATGCTCTTAGTACCAACCAAGTCAAAACCTACCCAAGAAGACGATTATTTTTCCCTTAAGAAAGCCATCAACCAATCCATCATCAGGCAACCTCATGCATCTATTCGGGAACGGCTACTCAGACTTCGCCACAATCAGTGCCAATCAAATGCTCACAAGCAATCGATGATTTAACCTTAAGAAATTTGTCACTCTCTATCCATGATCGGGTTTCGTCAATCCAAATCTTATTATCAAAACAAAAACAAAGAAGCTACAAACTACAAATTAAAAATAAAAAAGACCAATCCAACACAACATCAAAAGAAACATCCACAATATTAAAGCCTGACAAGGGCACACCAATCCATAACAAAGAAAGAAAAGTATGCCCAACAAGGGCATAATCACAATATGCAGAAACCGTCAACAAAATGAGTACAAAGGAGGCACCTCCAACTAAAAATGAGACTGTGTCTTCATAGTCCAAATATCAAAAGAGAATACGAGCAACTACCCAAGCAAAAGAATTTTACAGGGAAAAAATTGAGAAGGCGATGTCTTTAGGATGTAGTTTAATTGGAAAAAATGATCATAGAAAATAGTAATTGAGCATAAAATGAATCTAATCAAAACTGACTAAAACGTTAAAGTACATGGTAGGCTCAACAACATGATTAAAGAGTGCCAAAGAACCTGTCAGAAAACTCAGCACCGATCCTGCACCCATAGCCTGCAAATTGATAAACATTGAAACAATAAGTTTCAAGGGAGAGCTTCATGGTAGAAGAATACCGATAACCAAAGCGTCGTAGTTCAAATTTCCCAAAAAATAACTTGTTTGTTTACCTGAGAGAAGTGCAAAGACCTCCCTGGATGGTCAGGAAGTCCTGCAAAAGTCACATTCTTGACCCGTGGAAGGGAACATAAACATTTAGCATTTTTTTGTGCATTCTCCTGCACAAAAAATTTGCACCATTACGAAGTACTTTGATAGGTTATAATGATCTTAGAAAATAGAAATTGAGCATAAGATGAAACTTACCAAAATTGACTATAATGCTGAAATATTTCATAGCCTTAGCAACATGCTTAAAAAGTGCAAATATAAAGATGAAGATGCAGCAGTATGCATGTCATAATCATAAAAATCTATAGGATCAATAATAATAGAATTAACAGAGGAGCAGGAAGTCATATATGTTTCTAGAATGAGTGGAGGGACAACTAATTTCACCACAAAAAAAAACAAAAAAAATTAAACCTGTTGTTTTTCAACACGAAGAGCCATTGTTTTGATTCCTCTCAAACAAAGCCAACAATCGAATGGCGCTAACCTGCACCTTCATCATATTGTAGGAACTCTCCATTTCATTTTGATGCTGATATGAAAAAAAACCACATTAAAAGCACCAATTCTAAGCTTAAGCAAACAAAAATAACTACGAAAAGACAGTCAAATGAGTGGAAAGCTACTACTCATCAACACCCCAACTTAGAAACTTTGTTTGTCCTCAAGTCAAGAAAATTAAAAATACAAGTGACTCTTATTTCAAGACACACCACAAATAAATTTCCCTTTCTCAATTGATCACAAAGATAATGGCTTTGGTTGGTACTAACAAATAGTCCACATGGAAACTTTTCACAAAAGAAATACTCTTATTCTCATGAAACATTTTCAAAAAGCCAAGAACCTTTTAAATGACAACAACTCAAACTCAAGAAATGATTCAACTCATTAAATCTTTCGCATGCTCACTTGACTCAATTAGGAATTTTCAAAATCACCACTTTTTAGACTTACATGCCCTCACAAGATAGAAGTGTCCCAAAACCACACACACATATAAACAAGACAAGGGACAAAGATGCAACACTCACAATCACAAAGAATCATCTCATGCACATAAATGTCACACCATAGGCTTGCCCATATTTTCAATCAACATTGACTCAACTCCATTTGGTTAGAAATCTCAAAGGACTTTGTTAAGCTTGTAATATAGGCTTAGGGAAGGTTAGGATATCATTTAGGTATAAGTGACTAAACCCTCCTTGAACACATTCCATACTATTTTTCATTTTTATTTTTTAAATTTCAACTCTATATGCTCCACATGCAACCATTTTCAACTCTTGGAGGATTCAAGTCTCATTTATACATTTATTTACTTTCTTTTTCAAAGTCTTTTTCTTTCTTTAAGACTTTCCATTCATCCCTCAATCTTTCTTCTTCTTTTTATTTCTATCAAGCCCTCATGTGGTAAGAATCTCTACCAAAATTTCTCATAACACCCCCAACTTAGACTTTTAGCCTCAACTTTCAAAACCTCAAGTTCAAGGAGGGAAGGATTCATAAGAGGATTACCTTTTTCAAAAAGGATAAGGCTTGTAATGTGGTCGCCAATAAAAATATTTGGTTCAAATGGGAAAACTACAGATTTATTTAGTGCAAAGGTGGGATTTTTAGGCCAAGTGGACTTCAAGAACGTCAAAGAAAGCCTATGATCAAATCTCCAACCAAACTCAATCAAGACCAACCGGGCAAGTTCTAGGTGACAAAAATAAACACAAGGCATTATTAAACAACTCACCACACATGACCTGCAAATCAATCAAGATGGTTCAAAATCTTACTTCCTTTTCAAAATACAAGTAGCATTTAACATTTCAACCGCTAACGAATCAAAAGTCACAAAAAGAGTTGTAAGAGTTGTCACAAAATCATTCATAACATGCTCAACCTTTTAAAAATAGAGAGGTATGCTCAATACTTTTCACATGCATGACTATGCTCTTAGTACCAACCAAGTCAAAACCTTCTCAAAAAGACAATTATTTTACCCTTAAGAAAGCCAACAACCAATCCATCATCAGGCAACCTCATGCATCTATTCGGGAAAGGCTACTCAGACTTCGCCACAATCAGTGCCAATAAAATAATCACAAGCAATCGACAATTTAACCTTAAGAAATTCGTCACTCTCTATCCATGATTGGGTAACGTCAATCCAAATATTATTACCAAAACAAAAACAAAGAAGCTACAAACTACAAATCAAAAATAAAAAAGACCAATCCAACACAATATCAACAAAAACATCCACAATATTAAAGCCTGACAAGGGCACACCAATCCATAACAAAGATAGAAAAGTACGCCTGACATGGGCATAATCACAATATGCAGAAACAATTAACAAAATGAGTACAACGGAGGCACCTCCAACTGAAAAAGAGACGTGTCCTCATTGTCCAAATAACAAAAAAGAATACGAGGAACTACCCAAGCAAAAGAATATTACACGGAAAAGATTGAGAAGGCAATGTCATTAGGAAGTAGTTTGATTTGAAAAAATGATCTTAGAAAATAGTAATTGAGCATAAGATGAAACTAACCAAAACTGACTATAACGTTAAAGTACATGGTAGCCTCAACAACATGCTTAAGGAGTGCCAAAGAACCTATCAGAAAACTCAGCACCGATCCTGCACCCATAGCCTACAAATTGATCAACATTGAAACAATAAGTTTCAAGGGAGAACATCATGGTAGAAGGATACCGACAACCAAAGCGCCTTAGTTCGAATTCCCCATAAAGTCACTTGTTTGTTTACCTGAGAAAAGTGCAAAGACCTCCCTGGATGGTCAGGAAGTCCTTCAAAATTGACCTTCTTCACCCGTGGATGGGAACATAAACATTCAGCAATTTTTTGTGCATTCTCCTGCACAAAAAATTTGCACCATTACGAAGTAGTTTGATAGGTAATAATGATCTTAGAAAATAGTAATGATGCATAAGTTGAAACTAACCAAAATTGACTATAATGCTGAAATACTTCATAACCTTTGCAACATGCTATCCTGTCAGAAAACTCAGCACCGATTCTGCACCCATAGCCTGCAAATTGATCAACAATTAAACAGTAAGTTCCAAGGGAGAGCTTCACGGTGGAAAGATACCGATAATCATAGCGTCTTAGTTTAAATTCCCAAAAAAACCACTTGTTTGAATACTTGAGAGGTGCAAAGACCTCCCTGGTTGGTCAGGAAGTCCTGCATAGTTGAACTTCTTCACTCGTGGATGGGAAGATAAATTTTACGCAACTTTTTGTGCATTCTCCTGCAAGATATTGAAATTACATAGTTAGAACACTTAGATATGCCAGAATTTTACTAACCACCCTAACTTCTCTATACAATATAAAGATGAAGATGCAGCAGTATGCATGCCATAATCATAAAAATATATAGGATCAAGAATAATAGAATTAACAGAGGGGCAGGAAGTCATATATGTTTCTAAAATGAATGGTGGGACAACTAATTTCACCACAAAAAAAACAAAAAAATTAAACCTATTGTTTTTCAATGCGAAGAGCCATTGTTTTGATTCCTCTCAAACAAAGCCAACAATCGAATGGCGCTAACCTACACCTTCATCATTTTGTAGGAACTCTCCATTTCATTTTGGTGCTGATATGAAAAAACACCACATTAAAAGCACCAATTCTAAGCTTAAGCAAACCAAAATAACAACGAAAATACCGTCAAATGAATGGAAATCTACTACTCATCAAACCCCAACTTAGAATCTTTGTTTGTCCTCAAGTCAAGAAAATTAAAAATACAAGTGACTCTTATTTCAAGACACACCACAAATCAATTTCCCTTTCTCAATTGAGCACAAAGATAATGGTTTCGGTTGGTACTAACAAATAGTCCACATGGAAACTTTTCACAAAAGAAATACTCTCATTCTCATGAAATATTTTCTAAAAACCAAGAATCATTTAAGTGACAACAACTCAAACTCAAGAAATGACTAAACTCATTAAATCTTTCACATGCTCACTTGACTCAATTAGGAATTTTCAAAATCACTACTTTTTAGACTTACATGCCCTCACAAGATAGAAGTGTCCCAAAACCACACATGCATATAAACAAGACAAGGGTCAAAGATGCAACACTCACACTCACAAAGAATCATCTCATGCACATAAATGTCACACCATAGGCTTTCCCATATTTTCAATCAACATTGACTCAACTCCATTTGGTTAGAAATCTCAAAGGACTTTGTTAAGCTTGTAATATAGGCTTAGTGAAGGTTAGGATATCATTTAGGTATAAGTGACTACACCCTCCATGAACACTACACAACAACTCATCATTTCAAACTTTCTCCACTTTTAAGACCCATGCACATTCCATACTACTTTTCATTTTTCTTTTCTTATTTCAACTCTATATGCTCCACATGCAACCACTTTCAACTTTTGCAGGATTCAAGTCTCATTTATTCATTTATTTACTTTCTTTTTCAAAGTTTTTTTCTTTTATATCAACCCCTCATGTGGTAAGCATCTCTACCAATCAATTTCTCATAACACCCTTAACTTAGAATTTTAGCCTCAACTTTCAAAACCTCAAGTTCAAGGAAGGAAGGGTTCAAAAGAGGATTACTTTTTTCAAAAAGGATAAGGCTTGTAATGTGGTTGCCAATAAAAAATATTAGGTTCAAAGGGGACAACTACAGATTTATTTAGTGCAAAGGTGGGATTTTTTGATGCAATCCAGATTGCCTCAAGACCTTGGACTCTTAGCCAAGCTTCGGAACTCCAATATATTGAAGAGTTATTCACGAGGATGGAGGCTCTTGGGATTGTATTGGTGGCAAACAAAGGATTCTGTGTCGTGAAGATCACATGGGTCCCTTTTGGCGAGCCAGGACCAGTCGGCGGATCGCCCAAGGGCTTGGGCGACGAACCCAGCTGGCCCAAAGTTCCAGAACCTGGGAAGGTGCAGGATCCATCGCCAACCCAATGGGCGGATCGCCAAGTGGATTGGGCGAGCCCGACTTAGCTCGCCCATTGGGCATTGCGGGTCACTTTTGGGCCCTTTTATGTAATAAATTCCTAAAACTATAAATAGGCATTTTAGGGTCATTTTAGACTAACTAGACTATTTTGAAAATGAATGATTGATGAATTGGATCTCCTTTGAGAGACTTGAGAGCTTGGTAAAGCTTTTGGTTAAAAACGGGGGTTTCTTGGAGATTCAATTTCCTTAAGGTCTTCATAAGAGATTCGGTGCTTTATTCGGATTAATTGATTGAGGTCTTTAGGTTTAGTATACCTCTAGGTTGCTTTTGATTTCCTTTTATTGTGTCAATCTATTTATCTTGATTAGGTGCTTGTTTAGGGATTGTAATTGGAGGTTTTAGGATTTAATACATCCTTTAGTTGCCAATTGTTCCTTCTCTTGTATCTCTTCTTCTATCCTTCTTTTATTTACGCATTTTATCCGTAATTCATGGTGAGAATTACATCATTTGGTATCAGAGCAAGGCTTAGAATCGTTCCTACAAATTCTAGTCTTGGGTTTCTACAAAAAAAAAGTTTTCAAAACGTTTTTGAAGAATTTCCAAAATGGGTCTTGTCGATTTGAGTCTTGTTTGAAGTTTCTAAGGTTTAATTAGTGTTCCCTAACCTTATTTGAGTCTAGGTCTAAGATTTGAAGGAGTTTGGGTCACTATGGAAGAAACCACCATTTGAGGTTAAAGAAGCTTGAAGAAGAAACAAGTGGGTTTTAAAATCTGTAGATTTTGGCAAGTAATTGAGAGTTAAAAAGTATTGGGTGTTGTTCCCTGCATCAAGGAGAGCTTGTACCTAAAATTTTGTGAAATTTCGAGCTAAAAATCTTGAGGGTTGATTTTTGGGTCTTCATCTTGTTTTTGAAGTTCTTGAAGAACATTCAAATCTTCAAAGGGAAGAATATTCAAAAATAAGGAGTTTGATTCCAAAAGAGAAGAAAGAGAAAGTGGATAAGTGTTTGTAAAAGAGGGAATTTACCAAAAAGGGTAAATACTAAGTGAAAAAGTGCAGGGGGGGACCACAGGAGTCCAAATTCGGAGTTCTTCAGGAGCAGGGGCTGGAGCATTAGGCGAGCTCGACTTTGCTCACCTAGACCACTCGGCGCCTCCCCCTTTGGGCAGGTTGGTCGCCGAGTTGGCCCTCAAACACTGGAACTTTGGGCGAGCTAGCTTGGCTCGCCAAGTCCAGTCGGCGCTCCGCCGAATTTCCACCCAGATCGCCGAGTTGCCTTGGCAGATTGTTAAGTTTGTTGATTTCATCTTCAAGTTCGTGAGCTGAACTTCACTTTTGGCGAAGAAAACAGGTCATTTAGTGATCGGAAACTCAGTTTACGCTCCTAATCTCAGGTTCTAAATTCTTAGTTTCTTTTCTTTGATTCGCAAGCGTTCTCAAGATTCCTAAACTGATTTTCAACTTGTAATTGCTCTACTTGTTGACTATTGGTTCTTGAATTCACTTCTTTGTTAGTGCCACTTCTTTTCGTGCTTTTATTCATTTTACTTCGTAGTTAACTTTTTGATTCAAGTCCGTTTGCTTTAAACGAGTCGTCCATTTTTCTTTAAACAAGAATCCATTCCGACCAAGAGTAGAAATTGATACCTTGTGATCAACCGAGTATAAACAATTGTCAACATTAGCCGCGCCAATTTGAAAGGCAATCAAAGGTGTATAAACACGAGTGATTGTGAGTTCATTTTACTAACGCTAACGTTGTTTGCTGTTTTGTGAGTTGTCTTATTGCTAGGTACAATGGAAACCAGAAGTGGAACTCAACCACCTACCGGAGGTCACTACTAGAAAAACTCGAATTACATGGGGGATTTTCTTGGGAATTTTGAATCAAAATCTGTAGGAATGGAAGTTTGTTGCGGATTTTCTTGCCAATCAAAATCCATTGGAAATAAGCTCGTAGGTTACCTGCGGATTTTAAAATTCCCATGTATGTTACATGGGGATATTAATTTCGCGTGTAATTTACCTACAAATTTTTTCACAAGAAATTCTGAAAATTCGCAAGTAATTTTTTGTTAAAATGGTAAAAAAAGGTTAAAATTGGTAAAAACTTGTGAGACTTGAAGGGATTAATTATTCTATTTTGTCTTTTGTTTTTCTCTATATTTAATTTGTTTTTCCTTGTTTTATTTTTTTTTCTATTTATTTTCTTTATATTTAATATGTTTTCTTTCCCAATTTATTTAATTAATTTAACAGTGCACCCCTAACTAATTACTACTTATTAGTTAGGTTCCCTAATTTAATTACTAGAAGACCGACATATTAATTACTAATCACTTTAGGAGGAGGCCCTATAAGGCCAAACTTTTTGTAATGTGATTCACAAAAATTACATTTTAACTTTGTCCAATTTTCCTTCAATAAATCAATATATATATAAAAAAAAAAACTATTATCTAATTCTAATATGTGTAAATAAAATATATCATCCATTTCAAGTTACATTCTTTTTAATATACGTAAATAAAGTATTTCCTTCATCTCATGTGGCATCTTGAGATCCAAACATATTTTTCTTTGACCGTATTTTCTTCATTTATCTTTTTAAAATATTTAAATAAATTATTATTATTATTATTTATAGTACTTTTACGTAGTTTTCAAATATGTAAATTTTATTTCAAAATATTTAAGGATTTTTCATGCTTAAATTTACGATCAAAATAATATTATATATATATATATATATATACATACATACATATATATGTAGGATATACATTTTTCAAATATATTTTTCATTTAATATAGATTTATCTATTGTACAAGAAAATTAAACTTTATGCTAATAACAAATATAAATAAAATATCCTCTTCTAAAAACATATATTTAATTACTCAGTAATACACAATTTAATGAAATGTAGTAAGTCATATTTCAAAATTATAGCTGAGTTTTATTTAAATTAGTCGATAATTAAAATTATTTACCGTTCTTCATTGAATAATGAAAATTCAAACAATGAGTGTTTTTTCTTTCAAGAAGAAAAATGTGAATATAATTATGAGAATTATATGTTTTGAATAAAAAAGAAAATGAAACTGAGACATTTATTATTATGACTCTAATAACACATTAAATTTCTATTAAAAAAATAAATGGTATATGATAATTGGTAAAATTGTTTCACCAATTTTAACCACATAAATTAAGAGAGTGTTTTCAATTAAAGCAATCCCCAGCTAATCCGCAGACC
>JAJONR010005213.1:0-22810 GCA_029582245.1 Solanum etuberosum | reverse complement strand
TTTCTACCCCAGTTGAAGAGTCAGTCATAGTCACCCATGTATATCGTGTTTGTCATGTTGTGTTTATGGATTTTCAGACTTGGGTTGATTTGGTTATGTTGGATATGACTGACTTGATATAATCTTAGGCATGACTTGGTTGTCCCCCTATTATGATGTGCTTAATGGTAATGCTAAGTCGGTAACTCTAGAGATCCCGGGTAGGGAAAGGTTAGAGTGGGAAGGGGTGTACAAGCCTAAGCCAGCTAAGGTCATATCTTTCGTGCGGGCTAGGAAACTGGTGGGGCAAGGGTGTTTGGCGTAATTGGCTAATATTCGGGATGTTGATGTTGAGTCTCCCTCTATTGAGTCTATTCTTGTAGTGTCTGAATTCAAGGAAGTGTTTCCTACCGAATTGCCTGGTATGCCTCCGGATAGAGATATAGATTTCTGCATTGACTTGGAAACTGGCACTCGCCCATCTCCATTCCTTTCCGGGCAAGACCGAGGCTGAGGAGTCTGATGCAGTGGTTACAGGTACTATTCTCGTATGTGACCGGATGGCTACTGTTTTGTTTGATCCGGGTTCTACTTATGCATACGTGTCAGTTCAGTTTGTCTTGAGATTTGATGCGGTTTGTGATGTGCTTGATGACCCCATCCATATTTCTACCCCAGTTGAAGAGTCAGTCATAGTCACCCATGTATATCGTGTTTGTCATGTTGTGTTTATGGATTTTCAGACTTGGGTTGATTTGGTTATGTTGGATATGACTGACTTGATATAATCTTAGGCATGACTTTGTTGTCCCCCTATTATGATGTGCTTAATGGTAATGCTAAGTCGGTAACTCTAGATATCTCGGGTAGGGAAAGGTTAGAGTGGGAAGGGGTGTACAAGCCTAAGCCAGCTAAGGTCATATCTTTCGTGCGGGCTAGGAAACTGGTGGGGCAAGGGTGTTTGGCGTAATTGGCTCATATTCGGGATGTTGATGTTGAGTCTCCCTCTATTGAGTCTATTTTTGTAGTGTCTGAATTCAAGGAAGTGTTTCCTACCGAATTGCCTGGTATGCCTCCGGATAGAGATATAGATTTCTGCATTGACTTGGAAACTGGCACTCGCCCATCTCCATTCCTCCTTATCGCATGGCTCTGGAAAAATTGAGAGAGCTTAAAGCTCAAATCTAGGAGCTTTTTGATAAAGGTTTCATCTGTCCTAGTGCTTCCCCGTGGGGTGCTCCTGTCTTATTTGTAAGAAGAAGGATGGTAGTATGAGGACTGGTAATTTTATCTTAAGCCATAAGGGAGTGGATTTATACCGGAATGACAAGCTTATGGATAAAGAAAGTCGCATTTAGTATACTTGGGTGAAGGCAATTGAAGATTTTAGTATGAAAGTGCGTATAAAATTGGGTTAGTCCTTTGAATTTGATGGGTATACCTGATTTTGAGGTGTCATGTCGATGAAAAAGTTGACTTTGTAGAGATAGCCAGGGCTAACTGAGCATAATGATAATAAGAGTTAGTGATGGATTGCGAGGGGATGCAACTATATAATAAGATTGTTGGTTGAGCAAATTTTGTATAGTAATTACGACTTGCGAGTATCTAAGGTTTTGGTTTTCTAATGTTTGGTGAGTAACGTGGTTGTATGGAAAGTTTTAAAAGATGGTGGGACACCACTCGAATAGAATTTTAAAGAGCTAGAAATATAATGAAGAAAAATATAGTGGGATGTAGTACAGCCTTTAGAGAGAGGTGAGAGCAAGAATAGTTTATTTGATTTCAAAGGCTAAAGAGGTATCTTCAGAGGGGTAGATAATTGGGTTCAGAGAAGCGTGATTTCATTCGTTTTGTAGTGGCTATGGTAATAGTGTCACGGGTCCGTCAGATTGGTTAAAAACTATTGAAAAAGACTTGAGAAAGAAGTGTACAAACACTAGCTCGAATGTGATGATAAGTGCTTTGTTTTGTTTTTGAGTTTAGTAATGAGTGCGATGTAATTGTTAGCTAAAGATATTGTAAGATCGATGGAGATGCGATCAATGATAAGCGAAGATCCATGAATCCATAAAAATCTTCAAGGTATAAGCTAACGTTGATAGATAAGGGGATTGTGTTATACGGTTGAATTTACAATTCAAATTTTTCATTGTAAGTCTACATTCATGGTGATATATTTTGTAAATGTATGAATTTGTAAGGTGAGTAGTGATCAATTGTATCAGGTATTGTCACGACCCAGGGGTACCCCTAGATGTAACAAGGCGTACTCAACCCCGAAAGGTAAGGTAAATGGTCGGAGTGTTCATGAAGGTTGTTAGTATTGAGAGTGTGGACTTCAGTGGAATGATGTGAAGAGTATGAGGAGTAAACTGAATGGAAATGATTGGTATTGTCTCTTCAGAGGAAACACCTTTGGTGTTATTCAATGATTATTCCGTAAATTCTTATGTGACCATCTGTTTCATTTTGTACATGGTTGTGAATATGATTCACTAGCTATGCTCACTTGTATTTTTTGTTTTGTGGGTGGATCAGGTGTACCGATCCTGCAATGTACTCTTGGTTGAGTGGGATGATTGGGAAGATTTAGTTATTTCAGATGACATATTTGGTGTTTTCTTGGAGTTGTTAAAGTATTTTAGTAGTTCATGTACCACCTTGCTTATGAGAATTCATAGAAGAGCTACCATGCGTATTTATGGTTGTCCGATAATCTTAATATTCATCTAGTCGTCGAGGTCATGTATCGATTATGTGTGGTTGGGTATTATGAGTGTGTGTTGGATGGTTCAGGTTCACTTCTAATTGTAGCGAGTATTGATTTAGGATTTTATCATGGTTATGTGAGAAAGGATTCGTCCTGATGATTGTGTCAAGGTCCTTGATAACATGTTGCAGACGTGTGTACGATCGACTTTGGTGGTTACTGGGAATCACTTTTGTTGGTAATTAAGTTTACGTACAATATTATTTATCACTCGAGTATTGAGATGACTTCATTGATGCACTATATGGGAGGGGATGTAGGTCTCCCAGTGGTTAGTTTGATGCATTTGAGGCATGACCTTTTTTATGAGAATCATTAGGGAATGTGAAATTTATTTGGGAGATGTTCTAGCAGCTCAGAACAGGCATAAAGAGTATGCAGACCAGAATGTCAGATATTTAGAGTTTATGAGGAGGAGCCTATAGCCATTCTATATAGGGAAGTTCGCAAGTTAAGGTCAAAGGATATTGCATCTGTCAAAATTCAATGGAAGCATCATCCGGTGGAGGAAGCTACTTGGGAAACCAAGAAGGACATGCGAGACAAGTATCCCTAGTTGTTCAAAGATTCAAGTACTACTCTACCCTTACTTTAGCAAGTCTTTCCTAGTTGATCACTCGGGGACGAGTAATGGGTAAATTGGTATCTATTGTAACGATCTGATTCCGTTGTTAGGGAAAAGCCAATGGGGAAAGAATTGGAGCCAGAAAACTTTTGAGTAGTAACTTGAAAATTTCTATCCTAGTCAAGATTTGAACGAAATCTGAGTCAGTAAGGTATAGGGAAATCTGGTAATGAATGAGAGATCTAATTATGAATAGTTCCTATACTACTACATTAGTATAAAATCAAATCACGTTGAAATATTTCTTATTTCTTCTCGATTCCTGTCAAAAAGGAATTTGATTACATGAGTAGATAGCTAAGATGTTAAGGAAACCGTACGACTTTACAGAATAGAATTCAGGTGAGTAGAACTCCCGAAACTGATCTTAGCGTGATCGGGTAATTTATAAGTAGCATGGGTTGAAGGGGTGTTGTGAAATGAGGGTTTGAAACTCTTTAATTAAATCTCTGTCTTCGTGCAAGCCGCAAAGGCAGGATTATTCCCGCCAGGGCGGGGCCGCTGTAGCGGGATGAGGTTCACCACAGCGGGACAGACGCGACTTAAGTTGGAAATAAACCCCAAAAACATTATTATTCTGCAACATTCGATCTTGAGAGCTAAGGAACGACCCAAGGATATTTCTTGAAGCTTTTACACCTCTTCTAGCACCAAAGGTAAGATTTTTACTCCCCGAATCAATTTTTCGATCCGTAGAACTTAGTTTTTTTGGTTAATTATCGATGGGGGAGGGTTTTGATCTGGGATTTATGGTCGAAGAAGCATTAAGTTGGGTATAGGGACCAAGGGTTTGGCCTAGATTTCATATTATTGATTATAATCCGGGTAATTAGGTCTTGTTTATTGATCCTCGCGTTATATTGATTGTTTGTAGACCAAGAACAAGCGAAAAGAATCCGGAAAGGGAAGAATCAAGTTTCTTAGGAGAATCAAGCTTTGTTCGAGGTAGGTGATGGTTGTGATTTCATGTTTTTGTGATGTATGCTAGTAATTTCTTCATTATAATGCATGTATGTATGCGAATATTGCACTATTGATCACACCTATTGTAAATGAGTATGAATGAATAATTGTATGCCATGAATCAACACTTGATTGTATGATTATGAGAATATACATTTGTAACACCCCGAAAACTAGTAGGCTAAACTAGAGCTAAATGTGAGGGTTTACGTCAAGGAAGAAGGGTTAGGGCCAAGGGCAAAGGGGCAAAGGCCAAGGCTGCCCAAGCCTTGCCAAGGCACTGCCCCATGACCACGAGGGCCTTCATGACCAGTGATGGTCACCACGAGTCGTGGTGCCACTCGTGGAGGTGGAGGCAATAGCCTCCTTAAGGCTTCCCCAATTTAGATCCTCCACACGAGCCACTTCACGGCTCGTGAAGCCTTAGACGGCTCGTGGGAATGGCCTTGGTCATGCCTTGGTGGTGTGAGTATGGTGAGGAAGTGGCAAGCCACGCCTCAAGGTCAAGGAGAGGGACCACGGCTCGTGGCTTTCTCCACGGATCGTGGAGCCCCTCGTGAGGTTGCCTTGGGCGTGTGGGCTAAAAGGCATGAAAGCCTAGCCAATGCCTCAAGTCCACGAAGGGGACCACGGCTCATGGTCATGACCACGGCTCGTGAAGCCCCACGTGGTCCCTGGCAGCTCACTTAAAATGAGGGGTGTTTTAGGTATTTCCTTTTTAAGTCCAATCAAAGTGAAGTCGTTTTGCCTTACTTTTATACACCTATATCAGTCATTTTAAGTCAAAATACACCCATTCACCTCATTATTTCCTAAAAACCCAAATCAAATCCCAAAGAGTTCATCTTCTCCTAATATTATCTCTCTATAACTTCAAGGAAGAAGAAGAAGGAAGTTGGAGCTAGGGTTCAAGAAGCTAGGTTTTCTATTCAAATTATTTGGATTCCATTGCTAAGGTATGGTAGTCCTTCATCCATGGAGTCCCTCCAAATTTAATTTCAAATCTAGTGATTTCCCCCAAAAGTAGGGTTTGACTTCAAACTCATGGGTTCCTTTCAAAAACTTTTCTAATGATTTATTTATGATATATTATGTATGAATTGATGATTTTCTATGGTTTTGATATTGAATTCCCCAAGAACCCGTGAAACCCCCATATTCCTCAAATATGATCATATGATGTGGGTTTGTTGATGATAGAAGTATGATATGAAATTATGCATGTATTAATTAAATTACTTGAATTATGCTATTATCCATGTCTAATGTAGTAAATTCTAGATGTATTGATATGACATGAGTTTTGACCCTTGAAAGGGCCAATTATGATATTATGCATGATTATGAGATTGATGTATAATATGCTTTAAGAACACTTTGAGAGTGAAGTGTCCATGATTATGATAATTTGTTGTGTTGATTGAAAGGCTTTTCTCATGAACACATAATGAACATGATGTGAAATGTTTTCTCACAATATGATGATTCTGAGGTTGAAAGGCAATTCTCACCTAATTGGATCTTATGTTATATGTAGACATGGACGGTGAAAGGTTATTCTCACGCATGATCTAATGAGCTATCTTAATGAAACAAGTTATGAATTAATAAGTACTCCGTGGGATAAATGCTTAGCACCGAGTGGATATTGACTATGAGATGGAAGCTCTTCCGTGAGAAAGGTCGGGTTTCTAGTAACAATCTCCTTATCCCATAAACTATGCGCCCTCATAGGTCTTTTAGCTAGTGGATCCACCTAAAGCTAACAAATGATGGTCTTACCTTAGGCAAGTAGGACAACCCTTTTCGGTGTGGGTAACACCGAATTCCATGTTAAGCTCACATGGTCTATGTCGGTTAAGGTTTATTCCCACTATGGCAACAATATGAACATGAATTATGAACTATGGTTACTCAAGAAGCTTCACTTAGCATGGGTGGGATTATGGGATCTTATTCATGCATTGCACAAGTAGACTTTCAGGGTACTTATGATATGATGATCTATGTAATGAACATGCTTATGACTTATGTTTTCCATGATCTACAAAATGATGCTTTAACTTAGTAAATTGCATGCATTCAACAAAAATATCCCTTTGAGCATGTTTTCAAGGTTTTATGCATGGCTATCATACTTAGTGTATCTTTGTACTAACCCATATTTTCCTATATTTTTCCCAAGTGTGGGGTCCGGTTCTTAAGGCGGTCATCATTTGATTCAAGATTGGATTCGACTATTCTCTTAGCTTGTGGTGAGTCCTCATGATTCGAGGACGGATGTGTCATTTGTAGTTTCATTTCTAGTATTTCATTTTTGGACTATGTTGTATGGGTTGTGTCCCTTTTCATTGAAACTATTGTAATAGATGGCTACTTTGAGACAAGTCTAGACTTCCACTTTCCTTTATGAAAATTTTTTACTCGAAATGCACTTTCATTTCTTTATTGTTCTGTTCTTATGTTATGATATGCTAAGTGGCTTACATGGTGCCTTTCGGGGTTCTATGTGCCTTGTTACATCTAGGGGATACCCCTGGGTCGTGACAAACTTGGTATCAGAACACAAGGTTTAGAATGATTCTAGGATGATGTCTCATAAGCCACGTCTAGTAGAATCTTGTTCATGAGTGTGAAGCGTGCCACATTTATGAATGAGAGGCTACAAGATGATTAGGAAACTACACTTCTTAAGTCGTGCGTTAGAGTTTAACTCTATAAATTCCCTCTCCTAATCCTTCTCTTGTGTCTTCAGGATATGAATACACTAAGGGCTAATTCTAGAAGAATGGAGGGTGACAATGTGAATGAAGAATCTCCCCAAGCTAATCAAGCTCCGATTAATCCTTCGGCTATGTCGGATGTGGAGGTTAGGTCGGCTTTCCAAATGTTGGCCCACCCTTTGATGACACAAGCTCAAGCTGTGATGGCTCAGGCCAATAGAGATGTTGTGAATCCTAATGTGAATTCGGCCGCTTCAAGGGTTAGGGATTTTTCTAGAATGAACCCCCCCCCCCCTCCGAGTTTCATGGCTCCAAAGTGGAAGAGGGCCCTCTAGAATTTGTGGATGAGGTTTACAAAATACTATATATCATGGGGGTGACTTCGGTAGAGAAAGCGGAGTTAGCCGCTTACCAATTGAAAAGTATTGCTCAAGTATGGTATAATCAATGAAAGAACGGTAAGCCGGTAGGAGCGAGTCCCATAGAGTGGGAAGCGTTTAAATCGGTATTTCTTGTTAGGTTCTTTCCCCGAGAGTTGAGGGAAACTAAGGTGGAAGAGTTCATTAACCTTCGTCAAGGAGGTATGAGTGTGAAAGAGTATTCTTTAAAGTTTACTCAATTGTCCAAGTATGCTCCGGCTTTGGTGGCAGATTCAAGGGATATGATGAGTAGGTACTTGACGGGTGTGTCCAAATTGGTAAGAAAAGAATTTCGTACGGCAATGCTCCATCATGATATGGATATCTAACATCTTATGGTGTATGCCCAACAAATGGAGGATGAGAAACTCCAAGAAAGGAATAGGGAGGTGAAAAGAGCTAGAACCGGTGATGGGAACTTCTCCAATGCTAGGTCTGATGGACAAGGTTGACCAAGGTTCAAACAAAGGTTCTCCAACCAAGGTTCCTCAAATAATTCCCCAATGGTCAATAAGGATAGGGTGTCTAACCCTAAACCTCAAGGGGGTAATAGTGGTAGTTCTTATATGAATAGGCCTAATTGTGCAAAATGTGGAAAGAGTCATGATGGTAACTGCCTAGCCAACACGGATGTTTGTTTTGGTTGTGGTAAGAGTGGCCATCAATTGAGGAATTGCCCAACACTTACGGCCAAAGGGAAAGAAGGCAAGCAAGCTCCTCCAAGCGGTTCAAACTCCAATGCTCCAAAGAAAAACCGCTTTTATGCTCTTCAATCCCGAGGTGACCAAGAGAGCTCCCCAGATGTGGTGACTGGTATGTTAAAAGTCTTTCTTATTGATGTATATGCCTTGTTAGATCCCGGTATTACTTTGTCCTTTGTGACACCTTATGTGGCCATGAAGTTTGATATGCTCCCCGAAGTGTTATTAGAGCCTTTTTCGGTTTCTACCTCGGTTGGTGATTCGGTGGTGGCCAAGAGGGTTTATAGAAGATGTCCAATAGAGTTACTCTTGTTGACTTGGTAGAGTTAGACATGTTATACTTTGATGTAATTTTGGGTATGGATTGGTTGCATGCATGTTATGCCTCTATTGATTGTAGAACTCGGGTGGTTAAATTCCAAGTTCCGAATGAGCCTATTCTAGAGTGGAAAGGAGGAAATTATATGCCTAGAGTTCAATTTATGTCTTACCTTAAAGCTAGGAAGATGATCTTAAACATGTATTTTTACCATCTTGTTAGGTTGAGGGATGTAGATTCTGAAACCCCTTCTCTTGACACGGTTCCCGTGGTTAATGAGTTTCCAAAAGTTTTCCCTGATGATTTGCCCGGTATTCCTCCCAAGCGGGAAATAGATTTTGGTATTGACCTTCTTTCGGATACGCAACCTATCTCTATTCCTCCTTATAGAATGGCTCCGGCGGAGTTAAAGGAGTTGAAAGAGCAACTAAAGGATTTGCTAGACAAGGGTTTTATTCAACTGAGTATCTCTCCATAGGGTGCTTCGGTGTTGTTTGTTAGAAATAAGGATAGGTCTCTTAGAATGTGCATCGATTATCGCCAATTGAAAAAGGTGACCATTAAGAACAAGTATCCCCTTCCAAGGATAGATTACTTGTTTGACCAACTTCAAGGGGATAGTTATTTCTCTAAAATTGATCTTTGTTCGGGTTATCACCAATTGAGGGTGAGAGGGGTTGATATTCCAAAGACGGCCTTCCGAACAAGATATGGTCACTATGAATTTATAGTAATGTCCTTTGGTTTGACTAACGCTCCGGCGGCGTTCAAGGACTTAATGAATAGAGTATTCTGACATTATCTTGACATGTTTGTGATCGTGTTTATCGATGATATTTTGATCAATTTAAGGAGTGAGAATGAGCATGCGGACTATTTTAGAATTGTATTGAACCATCTCATATGTAACCCTAAGTTATACTTGTGCAATGCATAGATAAAGATTCCATAATCCCATCTATGCTAAGTACCACTTTTAGGTCACCATAATCACACTTGCCATTCTTTGATCTCATTTTTAGTTAATACTCATAGACAAGGAAACCTTCACATTTACTAATTCATATCAAGGAAATTACCTCATAACATCAATCCACATTAAGCATTTATCATTTCATTTAGCCTTCAAGTCCACATACTTAGTAGTATCATCATAAGCATATTCATTTCATAAATCATTAAGGCATAAAGGAACACACCATAACGACTCTCAAAGCCTACTTGTGCAATGCATGGATGAAGTCCCATACCCCCACCTACACTAAGTAGCGCATTCTTGAGAAGCCATAGTTCATAATCATTCATTGTTCATAGTAGGAATAAGCCTTAACCGACATAGACCATGTGAGCAAATCATGGAATCCGGTGTTACCCACACCGAAAAGGGTTGGTATACTTGCCTAAGGTAGAACCGGTAACTTTAGCTTAGGTGGATCCACTAGCTAATAACCTATGTGGGCACATAGTTAGGGGATAAGGAAGATGTTACTAGAAACCCAGCCTTACATAGGGAGAGCTTCCACCTCACACTATCCACTCGGTGCTAAGCATTAAATTCCCATGGAGTAGTTAATTCTCTTTTAACATCAGTACACATGAAAGGGATGCCATTGGCCTACCGGTTCAAGGTATAACATTAGAATAGCTCATTGAATCCTCATGAAAGGGGTACCATTGGTCTACAGATTCAAGGTTCATCATTATAATAGTTCATTGACTCCTCATGAAAGGGGTACCATTGGCCTACCGATTCAAGACAATCCTTAGAATACTTCATTAGTCATTCATGAAAGGGATGCCATTGGCCTACCGATTCAAGGTATATCAATCAAGATAACTTTTAATCACACATGAAAGGGATGCCCTTAGCCTACCGATTCATTTAGGTGAGGAAAGCCTTTCACAACATGCCATCTTCATTCATAAGTGTATAATTGAGAATAGTCTTTCAATCAACACATCATCATTATCATAATCATAGCAACTTCATTCTCAAGGTATTCATAAAGCATGTACATAAACATCAAGATCATACATAATTCTCATGATTTCCCTTCAAGGACCATAGATCACATTCAATAAACACACCTAGAATTACTACATTAGACATGGATAATAACATGATTCAATTAGCATAATTACTACAAGCATAATCTCATAACATTCTTCTATAATCAACAAACCCATATCACAAGATCATAATTGAGTAATATGGGGGTTTCATGGGTTCTTGGGGGGATTCAACATAAAAACCATAGGAATTCATCAATTAATACATAATATATCATAAATCAATCATTAGAAATATTTTTGAAAGGAACCCATGACTTTGGAATCAAACCCTAACTTTTGGGGATTTCTATCTTTGAAATTGGGGTTTTGAAGGGGATCCATGAATGAAGATCTACCATACCTTAGAAATGGAATCCAAATAAATTGAGTAGAAAACCTTGTTCATTGAACCCTAGTTTCAACTTCCTTCTTCTTTTCTTCCTTGAGTTCTAGAGAGAGAAATATTTGAGAGGAGAGTATTTTGGGAATTGATTTGGGTCTTGAGATATAATAACTTAATTGGGTGGTTAAAGGGTTAAAATACTTTATATAGATGTATAAAGTCCATACAAAACGACCCCCACTTAAAACAAACTAAAAAATGAATTTACTAAAAAGTCCCTCACTAGGCAGCCCACTCCCAGGCACCACGACAGGGCTCACGAGCCGTGGTCCTGCCCATGGTCCTTGGGTAGTGGCTATGGCTTGGTGTCTTGGCCTCCACAATACTAAGGCATGACCACAAGCCTTCCCACGAACCGTGGTCAAGACCACTGGCCGTGAAGTGGCTCGTGGTCCATGGTCCAGTGGCTTGGACACAAGGACTTGCCTCCCACAATGCTAAGCCACCTCCACGAGGCCTCCCATGAGCCGTGGTCAATACCACTGGCCGTGGTGGTGGCCGTGAAGTTGGGGCAGTGCTTGCCAAGGTTGGGGCAGCCTTGGCATTTGGCTTGGGCCTTTCCCCTTTGCCTTGGCACTTACCCTTTGGCCTTGACTCTTGGTCCTCAATTTAACCCTAGATGGTCTACTAAACTCCGGGGTATAATACGTACCTTGATGTTTAACCCCTAAAATCCTCATTCTAAGTAAGGGAAGTCGTATCTACGACCCTAACCCTCATATCAAAACTCTAGAACCCTAACATAAAGCTCTAGTTTAGCCTACTAGTTTTCGGGTTGTTACAGGTATTGAACCTTTGAAAGGACTTACACCTGGGTTGAGTCCTAAAGTTTATTACTCTTGATTTTTAAAGTACCTAAGAAAGGTTTTCATTTAAAAGTATTGGTTTAAGGTAAGTTAAATGGTCGGAGTGTTAAAGATGGTTGTTAGTATTGAGAGTGTGGACTTCAGTGGAATGATGTGAAGAGTATGTGGAGTCAATTGAATGGAAATGAATTGTATCGACTCTTCAGAGGAAACACCTTTGGTGTTATTCAATGATTATTCCGTAAATTCTTATGTGACCATCTGTTTCATTTTGTACATGGTTGTGAGTTTGACTCACTAGCTATGCTCACGTATGTTTTTAGTTTTATGGGTGGATCAGGTGTACCGATCCTGCGATGTTCTCTTGGTTGAGTGGGATGATTGGGAAGATTTAGTTATTTCAGATGACATATTTGGTGTTTTCTTGGAGTTGTTAAAGTAATTCAGTAGTACATGTACCACCTTGCTTATGAGAATTCATAGAAGAGCTACCATGCGTATTTATGGTTGTTCGACAATCTTAATATTCATCTAGTCGTCGAGGTCATGTATCGATTATGTGTGGTTGGGTATTATGAGTGTGTGTTGGATGGTTCAGGTTCAATTCTAATTGTAGCGAGTATTGATTTAGGATTTTATCATGGTTATGTGAGAAAGGATTCGGCCTGATGATTGTGTCAAGGTCCTTGATAACATGTTGCAGACGTGTGTACAATTGACTTTGGTGGTTATTGGGAATCACTTTTGTTGGTAATTAAGTTTACGTACAACATTATTTATCACTCGAGTATTGATATGACTTCATTGATGCACTGTATGGGAGGGGATGTAGGTCTCCCAATGGTTGGTTTGATGCATTTGAGGTGGGACCTTTTGATGAGAATCATTAGGGAATGTAAAATTTATTTGGGAGATGTTCTAGCAGCTCAAAACAAGCATAAAGAGTATGCAAACCGGAAGGTCAGATATTTAAAGTTTATGAGGAGGAGCCTATAGTAATTCTAGATAGGGAAGTTCGCAAGTTAAGGTCAAAGGATATTGCATCTGTCAAAATTCAATGGAAGCATCATCCGGTGGAGGAAGCTACTTGGGAAACCAAGAAGGACATGCGAGATAAGTATCCCCAGTTGTTCAACGATTCAAGTACTACTCTACCCTTACTTTAGCAAGTCTTTCCCAGTTGATCACTCGGGGACGAGTAATAGGTAAATTGGTATCTATTGTAACGACCTGATTCCGTCGTTAGGGAAAAGCCAATGGGGAAAGAATTGGAGCCAGAAAACTTTTGAGTAGTAACTTGAAAATTCCTATCCTAGTCAAGATTTGGACGAAATCTGAGTCAGTGAGGTATAGGGAAATCTGGTAATAAATGAGAGATCTAATTATGAATTTGATCACATGAGTAGATAGCTAAGACGTTAAGAAAACCGTAAGACTTTACGGAATTGAATTCAGGCGAGTAGGACTCCCAAAACTGATCTTAGCGTGAACGGGTAATTTCTGATTGGCATGGGTTGAACGGGTGTTGTGAAATGAGGGTTTGAAACTCTTTAATTAAATCTCTGTCTCTGTGCAAGCCACCAAGGTGGGATTATTCCCGCCAGGGCGGGGCTGCTGTAGTGAGATGAGGTTCGCCACAGTGGGACAGACGCGACTTAAGTCGAAAATAAACCCCAAAAACATTATTATTCTACAACATTCGATCTTGAGAGCTAAGGAACGACCCACGGATATTTCTTGAAGGTTTTCCACCTCTTCTAGCACCAAAGGTAAGGTTTTTACCCCGCCCCCCCGAATCTATTTTTTGATCTGTAGAACTTAGTTTCTTGGTTAATTATCGATGGGGGAGGGTTTTGATCTGGGATTTATGGTCGAAGAAGCCTTAAGCTGGGTATAGGGATCAAGGGTTTGGCCTAGATTTGATATTATTGATTATAATCTGGGTAATTAGGTCTTGTTTATTGATCCTCGCGTTATATTGATTGTTTGTAGACCAAGAACAAGCGGAAAGAATTCGGAAAGTGAAGAATCAAGTTTCTTAGGGGAATGAAACTTTGTTCGAGATAGGTGATGGTTGTGATTTCATGTTTGTGTGATTTATGTTAGTAATTTCTTCATTGTAATGCATGTATGTATGCGAATGTTGCACTATTGATCACACCTATTGTAAATGAGTATGAATGAATGATTGTAAGCCATGAATCAACACTTGATTGTATGATTATGAGAATATACATTTGTAACACCCCGGAAAGTAGGCTAAATTAGAGCTAAATGTGAGGGTTGACGTCAAGGAAAAAGGGTTAGGGCCAAGGGCAAAGTGGCAAGGGCCAAGGCTGCCCAAGCCTTTCCAAAGAACTTCCCCATGACCACGAGGGCCTTCACTACCAGTGGTGGTCACCACGAGTCGTGGTGCCACTCGTGGAGGTGGAGGCAGTAGCCTTCTTAAGGCTGCCCCAAATTAGATCCTCCACACAAGCCACTTCACGGCTCGTGAAGCCTTAGACGGCTCGTGGGAGTGGCCTTGGTCATGCCTTGGTAGTGTGAGCATGGTGAGGAAGTGGCAAGCCACTGCCTCAAGGCCCAGGAGAGGGACCACGGCTCGTGGAGCCCCTCGTGAGGTTGCTTTGGGCGTGTGGGCTAAAAGGCATGAAAGCCTAGCCACTGCCTTAAGTCCACGAAGGGGACCACGGCTCATGGAGCCCCACGTGGTCCCTGGCAGCTCACTTAAAATGAGGGGTGTTTTGGGTATTATTTTTTTAAGTCCAATCAAAGTGAAGTCATTTTGCCTTACTTTTGTACACCTATATGAGTCATTTTAAGTAAAAATACACCCATTCACCTCATTATTTCCCAAAAACCCAAATCAAATCCCAAAGAGTTCATCTTCTCCAAATATTCTCTCTCTAGAACTTCAAGGAAGAAGAAGAAGGAAGTTGGAGCTAGGGTTCAAAAAGCTAGGTTTTCTACTCAAATTCTTTGGATTCCATTTCTAATGTATGGTAGTCCTTCATCCATGGATAGCTTTCATCCATGGAGTCCCTCCAAATTCAATTTCAAATCTAGTGATTTCCCCAAATGTAGGATTTGACTTCAAACTCATGTGCTCCTTTCAAAAACGTTTCTAATGATTTATTTATGATATATTATGTATGAATTGATGATTGCCTATGGTTTTGATGTTGAATTCCCCAAGAACCCATGAAACCCCCATATTCCTCAAATATGATCTTGTGATGTGGGTTTGTTGATAATAGAAGTATGATATGAAATTATGCATGTAGTAATTAAATTACTTGAATTATGATACTATCCATTTCTAATGTAGGAAATTCTAGATGTGTTGATATGACATGAGTTTTGACCCTTGAAAGGGACAATTATGATATTATGCATGATTATGAGATTGATGTATATGCTTTAAGAATACTTTGAAAGTGAAGTGTCCATGATTATGATAATGTTGTTGTGTTGATTGAAAGGGTATTCTCATGAACATATAATGAACATGATGTGAAAGGTTTTCTCACAATATAATGATTCTAAGGTTAAAAGGAAATTCTCACCTAATTGGATCTTATGTTATATGTAGACATGGACGGTAAAAGGTTATTCTCAAGCATGATCTAATGAGCTATCTTAATGAAACAAGTTATGAATTAATAAGTACTCCGTGGGATAAATGCTTAGCACCGAGTGGATATTGACTATGAGATGGAAGCTCTTTCGTGAGAAAGGCCGGATTTCTAGTAACAATCTCCTTATCTCATAAACTATGCGCCCTCATAGGTCTTTTAGCTAGTGGATCCACCTAAAGCTAACAAATGATGGTCTTACCTTAGGCAAGTAGTACAACCCTTTTCGGTGTGGGTAACACAAGATTCCATGTTAAGCTCACATGGTCTATGTCGGTTAAGGCTTACTCCTACTATGGCAACAATATGAACAAGAACATGAATTATGAACTATGGTTACTCAAGAAGCTTTACTTAGCATGGGTGGGATTATGGGATCTTATTCATGCATTACACAAGTAGACTTTGGGTACTTATGGTATGTTTCTCTTATGATATGATGATCTATGTAATGAACATGCTTATGACTTATGTTTTTCATGATCTACAAAATGATGCTTTAACTTAGTAAATTGCATGGATTCAACAAAAATGTCTCTTTGAGCATGTTTTCAAGGTTTTATGCATGGCTATCATACTTAGTGCATCTTTGTACTAACCCATATTTTCCTACATTTTTCCCAAGTGTAGGGTCCGGTTCTTAAGGCGATCATCATTTGATTCAAGCTTGGATTCGACTATTCTCCTAGCTTGTGGTGAGTCCTCATGATTCGAGGACGGATGTTTCATTTGTAGTTTCATTTCTAGTATTTTATTTTCGGACTATGTTGTATGGGTTGTGTCCCTTTTCATTGGAACTATTGTAATAGATGGCTATATTGAGACAAGTCTAGACTTCCGCTTTCCTTTATGAAAATTTTGGACTCAAAATGCGCTTTCTTTTCTTTATTGTTCTATGCTTATGTTATGATATGCTAAGTGTCTTACATGGTGCCTTTCGGGGTTCTATGTGCCTTGTTACATCTAGGGGGTACCCCTGGGTCGTGACAACATTGTGATTGTGATTGTGGTATGTTAAATGGAATGGGTGTCATGTTCCGATACACTAACTGCGATTGGATGTCACGTACCAACATACAAATTGAAACGGATGTCACGATTTGACACACTAACTTAGATCGGGTGTCACAATCCGGCACACTAACAGTTTGGGTATGGATTCCATGAGAGGACCATTGAATTGGGTTCCATGAGAGGACCATTGACTTGTTATATATACTTGTATAGAGAATGTGGAATTGTACATTGCTCCTGAAATGATAATTGATATTGTATATGTTCGGTGTGTGCATGTTTATGATGTTGTAATGACTTATATATGTTTCACTTATTGGAATAGCCGCGTGATCCTACCAGTACACTGTGGTTGTGTACTGATACTGCACTTGATCTTTCTTTGTTGAGTACAGGGCATCTTTATGCGGCTACTGACAGACCTCATCTAGGAGATCCGTGATCAATCGAATTAATGGGTGAGTCAGTTCTTCCAGGCTGCCATGAGTTCTCTTTTGTTTATGTCCACATCTTCGGACTTAGACTAGTGCTTTAGATTTTCTTATGTTTAATTGGGTTGTACCCATTTCCTTAGACTTATGGCTCCTTGTTAGAGTTTTCGTACATTGACTTTCAGGTTCTAGGGAATAATTTCTGCAATGTTTTGTTAGTTGTTGTTAGATCTTTTGGAGTTTATGGGAAGTCTATTTGACTCTTACATTTAAACCTGCTTCTGTATCTTTAAATGTTTTAGTTTTCGTTAATTTGGGTAGTTGGGTTGTAGTAATGGTTCTCCCACCATAGGGTTAGTGTGGGTGCCACTCACGATGGTCTGGATTGTGACAACAAACTTTACATAATAATTTAACATTTAGTATCATTGTTATTTATTTTATTTGTTTATTTTTAGGAAACTCCATTTTATGTATTTTCATTCATATTATATATCACACATACTACTATATATTTATACCCAACTATTATCTTATTTTATTTTATTTTCCATTACGTCTTGATTCTATAAATAAATAAAACGATAAATTTTCATATCCTTTAAACTCAACATTCATATATTTAGGATAAGTTTATATAAGACACATCTATATTTCTCAACATATAAAATCGTCATACATTTTAAGTACATTTATTTATTTATTTTATTGTATGATAAACATACTACTATTAAATTTATTTTATAGACGTATATATGTCATATCTTGTATTAAACTAACAAAATTTACTTATCGTTGATTTTAAAGAAAATAAATGAATAAATATTCCTAATTATTTTTCCTAAATTGAGTTTAAGGACTATCTTTGGATAGGCTCTGAGGGATGCTTAATACCTTCCCCTCAAGTAATCAAAACCCTTACTTAGAATCTCACTGGTTTTCACAAATCAAACAGAGTATACATTTACATATTAAAAAATAATTTTCCCAATATTTTCCTTAATTAGGTGGCGACTCTAAAACATTTTTTTTTAAATCAGAGTGACAGTCATATTATGTTGTGAACCGTTTCGGCTAGCTCGAAAATAGGGTGTGAAAACCTCTACCTCGACTGGAATTGGGGTTGACATTACGGTCATTTGAAGTATTTTTATGGCTAATGTGGGTTGCTGGTTGGTTCTGTTGAAAAAATGATTTTTGTATCTCAAAAAGGCTTGTTTATATTATTGTCTAAGGTTTATTCCTTCATTCCTTATTAATGAGTATGTTATTTAACATATTTCTACCATAAGTATTTGAGAGAATTATCTTACCATTCAATGGTTTTGACTTGGTCTCATTGCAATAAATTAGTTGTTACCATTCTCAAATTGCCAACTATATCATACCTTTTCATTATCCTAATTAATTCTCCCATTAATCATTAGTCAATTACTTATCTGACCGTTGGAGGCCTTGTGGAATTGACTTATAACTGTGGTCTTCCTCTATCACAATGAGCAAAGAACAATATACATTTTTAGAGTAAATCTTTCCTCCTATATTCTATTGGTGTGCTGGGTTTTGTTCTTTAAATCTTTGTTAGTTTCTGGCTCCTAGTTTTATACTAGAAGAGCTTGTTGAATCCTGGGGGATACACCCATACAGGGTGAAATATACATAAGGACAGTGTCTTTCGACACGCCTCAAGCTATGAGAAATTCCTATAAGAGTTATTGGTGAAGTACAAGCTTTGGTGAATTCGGTACAAGTGTTCGTGATGAAGGTATTTTCCGTAAGATTTACAACATGTTCATGAATTTCGAAGGGGTAGAAGATGATAAAAAAAAGATGAACCATCAATGAACTCGTGATTTAGCAGTAAACTATGAAGTTTTGTTAAAGTTACTTGCTCGGGATGAGCTGATAAGGTAGTAACAATGTCTTTAAATTCTGATTGCAACCCTTTAAAGAATATTCTTTTTTATCTGCAAGAATAAGTTGTCGTCCAGCAGTAGACAGTTCATCGGAGATGAGTTTGACCTTGTGTGGGTATTGCGTGATGGAGAGATCGTTATGTTTTACATTCTGTAATTGCATATGGAGATTGAAAACTCGTGTATTAGATGGGGAAGATAGAGTAGCTGCAAGTGCATCCCAGACCGCCTTCGTTGTATTCGGTCCAATGATTATTGGAATTGTTTCTTCAGAAAGGGATGAGATAAGAAGACTAAAGATCAACTGATCTTGTTGTATCCAATGTGTGTAATCTGGGTTTGGCTTAACACCATTAGTGTCGCTAATAGTTGACGGCGGGCAGGGAGTAGACCCGTCAATGTAACCATGAAGATTTTGGCCACGGAGAAAAGGGAATAGTTGTGTGCACCAAAAGAGATAGTTTCTCAAGGTAAGTTTAATGGAGATAAAGTGATGAGCATGGCTAAGGGTTGTGGGTGAAGAAGTAGCTGAGGTGATGAAGGAATTGGCGTCCGTCATGGAGTCTGATACCATATTAAACCACTGATGATATAAAGATACAACCCAATTATTATTATTATTAGGGAAAAGACATAAATTCCCCCCTGAACTTGTATCGAAAAGTCAGTTACACGCTTAAACTATTACGATGACCTATTACACACTTAATCTTGTTCAAAGTGATATTAATACCCCCTCAGAACGCGACATGACAAAGAAAGTGTCTTCACCTTCCTTAAGATGCGTGAGAAGAAAAAAATATATGTTAGAATGACAAAGTTGAACATATGGCACTATTTTATTGGTCATTATATAATTATGTATTATAATTTCTAATGTATTAATTATTTTAATTTTTTTTCTTTTTTAATCTTTTTATTGGTGGCCCCAATTTCTTTAAAGCATTTACATTTTTCTTACTTTTGAGTTCTTCTTCTTCTTAAGGAATCACAACATTTGTCACCATTGATTGTTTGATGGAAGTACATCCAACACTCTACCCTTAAAGAGGAACTCTAAAAAGAAATATAAAGGAGTGGAGAACATGGTGACTTCCAAAGAAAAGTTAATAATTTTCAACTTAAAATTCATGATTATTCCGTTCGAACTCGCCGGAGGATTCATCGGAGAAGATTTTCAAAAAATAATCACGAGAAAGATAATGATTTCTATTGAAAATATTATAACATTAATGCATAGAATTCATGATTATATTACCTAAATTTATCAAAAGTTCATCGAAGAAAATGATTTCTCCATCTTTGTCTTCTCTATTCTCGCCGGAGCACTACCTACAACCACCACAATGTCATTTTTATGTCTCAAATCATCAATAGCATATTTGATTAATCATTACACACAAAGAATACTAATGAAATGCTTGATTTACATACTAGTTATCAAGATTTTTAAAGAATTTTACAAATCTAAAAATTTTATTTGTTCCACCGACAACAATGGTGTTGCCCATCGCCTATCGCCGCTGCCAACATCTCTTAACTTCATAATTGACTTACTGACTCCTATTTTCTCTTAAAATTTTGAATTTTTCCTTCAATTTATGAACAATGGAGAAGAACAAGAAATAGATTTTAAAAAGAGAAATGTATGGTGAGAGGAGGAAGATAACCAAATCTTTATTCTTTTGCAAAAGTTTAAGAAAATATCAAGAGATAAAGGTTTTTAAAAATTAAAATAAATATTATTTATGTATGAAAACGTGTGTACAACACTTTTTTTTACACAACTAAGATTGTCTTCGGAAGGGGGTATTAATATCACTTTGAACAAGATTAGGTGTGTAATAGATCGCCACAATAGTTTGAGCGTGTAACTTACTTTTCGGCACAAGTTCAAGAGGTAATTTATGTCTTTGTCCTTCTGTACAAGGCTTTGTGTATATATACACCATAGGATGTCTCTTATATTATAGTAGTATAATCCAAATAAGATATAAAAAAGTATAACACTAAGGGGTCGTTTGGTAGTGTATAAAAATAATGTTTTATAGAGTGTATTAGCAATGCTTGTATTAGTTATGCTTGCATTAGTTATACATATATTTTTTTATGCATTATTTGGTTTGGTGTATAAAAAATAGCATGCATTGTATAAAAATATTTATTTACAAAAATATCCTCCATAATTATGGTGAAAAAGATGTAAAAGGGATTTTGAGGGGTATGTATCTTTAAAATACTAATGCATGCATTAAATCCCTTTGCATTACTAATACCTAGAAATCCATGGTATTAGTTATACATAGCATGAAAAAGTGCACCAAACAAGGTACTTCTAATACATAAAGCTAATGCACGCATTAATTTTGCTAATACGCTCTACCAAAAGACCCCTAATAGGACTATCAAAACTCAGTAGGACGTCTCTTAGTTGTACCTAACTTGGATTCGGAACCATATGTGTCAATATTTAACATTATTGTCATTCTTAGTGTTGAATTAATTTTTTTTGTTAGCATTAATATTGATTTGATTTTGATGCAAACTTTATTAGAGTTACTAATATTTAGGGACTATAACTTTTATTGGACCATTCAAAATTTTAAGTCTAAAAAACTTGATATAATATGTTAAAAGATAAAAATTATGAAAAAGTATAAGAAGTATTTAGAAATTATATCAAAGTAAATACTTTTATGTATAAAATAAATTTTAAAAATTATACTCCCTCCGTTTCAAAAAGAATGACATCATTTCTTTTATAGTCTGTTTCAAAAAGAATGACATCTTTCTTTTTTTGGTAACATTTTAACTTCAGTTTTCCACATGGCATGTTTAAGGCCACAAGATTAAAGGGTAGTTTTGTACATTTGACATAACTTTAATTTAGGGCCACAGAATTCAAAAGTCTTCTTTATTTTCTTAAACTCCGTGTCAAGTCAAACTAGACCATTTTTTGTGAAACAGAGGGAGTATATATATAATGTCGGAGTGGTTTGATCGCGGGTTAACTTTTTTTAATTAAAACCAAACCAACTCAAATATAGTCGGATTTTTTTTCTAATACCAAACCAACTCAAATATAGTCAAAAAAAAAATTTAATACCAAACCAAGTCAAACCAAACCATTAGTCAAGTTTTATTTTCGATTTAACTCAATTTGCGATTTGATTTGATTTCGATTCGATCTTATACCCTTTACTTAAAAGTCACACTCTCTCATCACATGTCATACTTATCTTTAGATAGAATTAAGGTAAACTAAAAGTTGGCATTTCAATTTATAGGGAGGGAAAACGAAGACGATAATATTCTTTTGAGATGTCATATTTAGTGCTACAACTTAACACTTTATAGAATATCAATTAATCATGGTCACAATAGCTATTTTCTTCATCTCAATTTATATATCTCCTTTTAGTTCAATATGGAATTCAAAAAATAAAAAGATTTTAAAATTTTGTGATCTTAAACTAAGAGTATATAATCCTTCAAATAAAAAATTGGAATTGAAAACTAACCGTGAAAAGAGAAGAAAAAAACACTTTCTAGGACAACCGTTTGAGACAGAAGAAATATAACTGAATATTAATTGGCAGGAAGTTACTTTTTTCAATGAAAACACCTAAAACAGTCTTCAAACTTTTAATGAATAATTTTGTAATTCAATTTCATACTAAAAATAAAAATAAAAAGATTCCCGCTTAGAGTATGGTAGGACGAAATATATAAAAACTTTTAAATTATAGATAGCAGTATTTGTTGTTATTTAGAGAATGAAAAAAAATACTTAATCCTTCAACCAATATTTAGAACTTGCCACAGAAACTATAATTTTCTTCTAGGATGACAACTTTTCATATACATCCTAGTTATTAACAGGCCAATCACGAAACACAATTAACACGATTGAAGTTGCAGTAAAAATGAATTAAGAGAAAAGAACCAATGAGCGTTAACAGCTTCCTGAAGTTTAACTATATTGCAATGCACTCCGACCTCATTTCTAGCTCTATCCATTAGTTTTTAGGGGGGGGGGGGGGGGGGGGCA
>JAJONR010005212.1:0-28846 GCA_029582245.1 Solanum etuberosum | reverse complement strand
GTAAGTCCTTCTCCAAGAATTTCATTCTTTCCAACTCAAATTCCTCCATACAATTATGAATCACTAATGAAAATCATAATTCTTGGCCATAGAGATTTCAAGAAAGTAATTCAAGAATCTCAAGAAAGGTTTTCTTGATTGTTATCCTTCAACCTAGGGTTTCAAGGCTTCTAATCAAGTTTTTCTTCAAGATTCTTCAAGAACCTTGTTCTTCCAGGTATGTAAGGATATCACAGTGTTGGACTAGTTCGTCCTCATGCCCTACATCTACTTTCAAATTAGTAAAAGAGTAATCTAGGGTTCTATCCTTAGATTTGAGTATTCTTGAGATGAGCTTGTTGTTGAGTTTTGAGTTCTATTCCTAATGGTTGAGTTTCTATATGTTATACATTAAGATCCTTGAGTTGATTCGTTCATGTCTATATTTCAACATGAACCCTATTAATTGAGTATTCTTGAGATGAATAGTATTGTTGAGTTCTGAGTATTGAGTTTTTCCATATTGTTATTGAGATCCTTGAGTTGAGTTTTTCATGTCTATATTTCAGCATGAATCCTATTTTGAGTTATAATTATTGAGAATCTTTTAAAGCAAATATTTTTGTCTTAAACTGATTTTCTGAGAAAGCAAAGATGAGTGTTGAGAAAGAGTTTTAAATTATGATTAGTATGACAATCGAGTATGTCATCAATGTTTAAGCAGCATGATATCTAGATATGCCATCAATGTTTATTCATTATGACTTCTCGAGTCATCAATGATCAGATCACAATATGATTTTTGATATAGTTTTGAGAAAATTTTCAAATATGAATTGAGTAACAGTATAAGGGAACTAACTATTCCCTAAGGTATCAGTTTTTACATTGAGAAAAGAGAAACTTTGATTTCTAAATGAGTTAATTTATAAAACATACTCTTTCTCTGTTTTAAGGTAATTACTCAAAAAAATTGAGGTTTTGGGCTCTAGAACTCGCCACTCGCCCGAAAGCACTGTCGTTTCCACACCAAACGCGTATAGACCAGTCGAGATAAATGCCCTCAGCGGCGCACGGTCGCCCCATGAGCCGTCGTCAGTGTATTTTTGTAGGACCCAACAAGAGTTGGGGTCGATCCCACATGGAGTGATACAGTAGAGAATTCAATTACGAAGTGAAAGACATGTTCTAATCGATTGTAGGAATAGAAATTATCGAAATCATTGGATTAAGTTCAAGGGGTTGACAACAAGTGTCAAATGGGGGAATAAGGTTTGTCAATTAACAACTATGAAAACAGAGGAGTAATCAAGTAGAAAGGGATACTTGGGGATGTGATCGATTAATTACCAATTTCGCTATACGGGTGGTGACTAATTACCAAAAGTTGTTGAATCTTAGTGGGTAGGCTAGGCTTTAGATGTAATAGCCATCTCTCGATCAACTATCACGAATCAAGTGAGTTCTCTCGAACCTCAACAAGCATCATACTATAAACAGCCAAAACCTCAATTTATCTACTCTCTCGAGCTAGATAGGTAGGATCTAATTAAGATTTACTCTCTCAAGATGAATCTACAACAACTCAATTACTACAATCATCAATTGATAACCTTAATTCTAAAACCTCTTTCTCAAGCAAGCATAGAATACTAGACTAGAATTGTATTTGCAACTACAATTCATGAGTTCAAACTCAGTTACCAACCGAACCCACTTCAAAACAACAATTAAATAAGTAATTAATAACAATCATAAGATAATTGAGACAATTAATCACATCCCCAAGAATGGGAATTTTAGCCACACATTATAAAAAGTAGGAAAATATAATCAACTACGTTCTCCATAAGCTGGGTAGTATAATCCAAGTCTTTACAACGCTCCAAAATAGCTTAGTATCAAAAATCCAACTTGAAAATCTACTATAAAACTCTCCAAAACTAAGAAAAGTTGATCAAAACTCGAAACTAGAAACAGCACTTTGAAAAACTCAGCAAAAAAAACTAACAAAAACTAAAAAAAACTCACCTAGAACTCTTTTTGAAAAATCAATATATACATTCCCGGTGTTTTCCATCGGGGTTATTCGGCGGAGTTCGTCGAGCATTGCCGACCAGGTAAACGATGCGCCAATTGTTCTTCACATCGCCGTTTTTCCTTGACTCTTCACCATTAAGACCCCGTAACTTTAGGCGATCAAAGTCTTTGTCGCTGATTTATTCGGCGGTTCGCCGAAGGTCCAATTCCATCGCCAAGTTGGCTTCTCCCCAGGGCTGGCACGCTGTAACATTTAGCGAGCTGAAGTGCCACTCGGCGAGTTGCCGAGTGGCTTTGGCGATTGTCAGCTTTTATTATCTTCAGTTTTTTTTATCTTTTCCACTTTTTTTTTCCCGGTAAGGTCCCTACCTTGCTCTTTTGCCTTCATAGCTGCAAATTAGCCTTTAAACACTAGTTTAGAACACAAAATAGGCATCGAGGACACTAATACTATGAATAACAAGCACTAAAGGAGTCAAAATCCCAAACTCATCAGTGCCCCACACCACTTAATGTGTCGGGGTCGTCAGGTCCCTTACCCTTCTGTCCTTCTTTCCGTGTGTGTTCTCTCGAATCATACCTATGTTCTCTTCTTGATATCCACACTTAAAATCTTCATTAATCCTTTAGAGATCATGCATATCCAAATCATAACTCTTGAATTCACATTCCAAATTCAAGGTAAAGTTAAGAGGAAAGTTCGAGAAAGTCCTTTTGAGTCATTTTGAGAAGTCTTTTGCAATAATTTATAAATTATTTTGAGACTTGAGTAACTGAGTATGAGAATGAGGAGAGTTGACTTTTATATTTCAAAATGAGTATAAGGGAACTATGTACTCCCAAGTGTAAACACTTTTACATTTAAAACGAGAGGAAACCTTGATTTCTAAATGAGTTCATGAGGAGTTTTTGAGGAGTATCTCTTTTAAGAGAATCTTTTGAGTATTTATCTCAAGCTAAGGATGAGTTATGTTTTTAAACATATGAGCATGAGTTATATATATTATTGGGATTAGTACTGAGCACCGATATGAGGATGAGTTCAGATAACTCAAAATCCTCATAAACCATGTATGCTAACATGGGTAAAGGATCATACTTTTTAGATGATTCCTTATTATTTTTAAGCATAGCATAGTGGATCCACTTAGTTGAGGGTGTCCTATACTCCGGCAAGGTATAGGACAATTATGACAGCGTGGGCGAGACGTTTTATCATAACGTTGCTCATAGTGATGGTTGTCGATTAGAGAATCTCCCAAATAAGAGTAAAGAGTTTATTTATATTTTTTCATATACATTGAGTTATTACCCACTGTTTTAAAAGCTTTATATGTAATGCACCTTATTATGATTGCTTTCATATTGAGTTGAGTTAAGTATTCCTAAGTTGAGTTAAATATTCTTGAGTTGAGTTGAGATGAGGTGAGTATGTCCTCCTTTCTATCAGTTCAGGCCTTATGTTATGTTGCATAGTTCCCCCTACATGCTCGTATAGTACATTCAAACGACATTTGTCCTGCATCATTTCATGATGCCGATACAGGTATTCAGGATCATCAACCGGCACTCCGTTGATCGAGTTGAATTCGAGCTAGCTTTGGTGAGCCTCCTTGATTTATGGAGGGCTTCACATTTATATTTCAGTTTTTTTAGGATGTCATGGGTCTTATCCCGACTTCCATCATAGTATGTTAGAAGCTTCATAGACAGTAGTGGTTGAGGAGGCTTTTCTCACTTCCCTTGTTGATGTCTTAAAGACTTTGAGTTGAACACTTATGTTCATTTGAGTATTTTTGAGTTAAACTACTTTATTTATGCGTTGAGTTTGTATTTGAGATTCTATTTCACTTGAGTAAGTATTCCGCTGAGTAATAAGTTGGTAAAGGGTTCTCTTTGGGACCAGCAATGGTTCTCGAGTGCCGGCCACGTCCAGGGTGTAGGCTCGGGGTGTGTCAAACTTTGTATCAGAGCACAGAGTTCAAGAGTCCTAGGGTGTCTATGAAGCAGTGTGTGTAGAGTCATGGTTAACAGTGTGAAGCGCGCCACATCTATAATTAGGAGGCTACGACATTTAGGAAATATCTTACTTCTTTCATACACTTTTCATGCAATAGAGTTCAACTCTATAAAAGTTTCCTTCTAATTCATGCTTGCGTGTATCTTTCAGATCATGCCTCCACGAAGAGCTGTTCGAGGTCGTCCTGCAAGGAGAGATGTTGGTCCCCAGGATCAAAGGATTCCCAATGCACCAGAAGTGCAACCCCAAGGAGAGGTCACTAATGCTGAGTTTCGGGATGCTATCCGGATGTTGAGTCAAGTTGTGACCAGCCAAGCTGGACAACAAAGAGTCGTTCGACATGATGTGGTTGATACATCGAGGATCCGTGAGTTCTTGAGAATGAATCCCCCAAAATTCACTGGGTCAAATGTCACTAAAGATCTGGAGAACTTTTTGGAAGTGCTACAGAAGGTGTTTGAGGTTATGCATGTTGTTGATACTGAGTAGTAGAGTTAGTTGCATACCAACTCAAGGGTGTTGCTAGGATTTGGTATGACCAATGGAAGAAGAGCAGGTCTGAAGGAGCACCACTTGTGAGTTGGACTGTGTTTGAGAGTGCCTTCATGGGGCGTTTCTTTCCCCGTGAGCTGAGAGAGGCAAAGGTAAGAGAATTTCTCACTCTTAAGCAGGAGTCAATGAGTGTGCATGAGTACAACCTCAAGTTCAC
The DNA here is from genome assembly GCA_029582245.1 of Solanum etuberosum. NCBI lineage: Eukaryota > Viridiplantae > Streptophyta > Magnoliopsida > Solanales > Solanaceae > Solanum > Solanum etuberosum. The sequence continues at coordinate 24,098 of JAJONR010005212.1, read as the reverse complement.
TCAACTTTCCCATTATGCTCCGGAAATGGTTGCTGATATGAGGAGCAGGATGAGTCTATTTTTGTCTGGACTGTCCCGCTTGTCAAGCAAAGGGGGTAAGGTTGCTATGTTAATAGGGGACATGGACATAGAAAGGGTTATCATCCATGTGCAACAGGTTGAAGAAGAGAAGTTGAGAGATAGGGAAGAGTTCTGCAACAAGAAGGCTAAGACAGCAGTTAGTGAGTCTAGACAGCAGAAGGCCGGTAATGCGAACCGGTCATCTTTTCAACAAAGACCAACTAGACCTGCTCCATCATCTGCTAGAGCACCTGCACCAAAGAACAGAGGTGAGTTCATGAATTAAAATTCGTAGAACTTCAGAGCTCAACCTGCTCAATATCAAGGTAGTGTGGCACAAGGGGCCAATTGGACTCTTACATGTGCTAAGTGCGGTAGAAACCACCCAGGAGCATGTCGTGATGGCTCCACTGGTTGTTTGAAGTATGGTCAGACATGTCACTTCATGAGAGAGTGCCCTAAGAATAGGCAGGGTAATGGTAATGGGGGCAATAGAGCCCAATCTTCTTCAACGACTCTGGCAGATAGAGTGCACCTAGAGGAGCTACTTCAGGGACAGGCGAAGGAGCAAACCGTCTGTATGATATCGCCAGTCGCCAAGAGCAAGAGAATTCATCTGACGTTGTCATTGGTATGATCAAAGTCTCTACTTTTGATGTATATGCATTGCTTGATCCAAATTCGAGTCTATATTTTGTGACTCTGTATATTTCTATGAGATTTGATATCCTTCCCGGGCAACTTCTTGAGCCTTTCAGTGTTTCCACACCTATTGGTGAGTCTATTCTAAGTGAGAGAGTATATCATGATTGTGTCATCTCTGTCAATCACAAGGACACCATGGCTGACTTAGTCAAGTTAGACATGGTGGACTCTGATGTTATTCTAGGCATGGACTATCTTCATGCTTGTTATGCCTCAGTTGATAGTAGAACTCGAGTAGTTAAGTTCCAGTTTCCTAATGAACCAGTTATAGAGTGGAGGAGTAGTTCACCAGTGCCTAAGGACCGTTTCATTTCATACCTTAAGGCCAGAAAGTTAGTTTCCAAGAGGTGCATCTATCACTTAGTCCGAGTTAATAACTCTAGTGTCGAGACACCGCCTATTCAGTTAGTTCCAATTGTGAGTGAGTTTCCAGAGGTCTTTTCAGATGATCTTCTTGGAGTCCCTCCTGAGAGAGAAATAGTCTTTGGCATAGACATTTTTCCTAATACTCGACCTATCTCCATTCCACCATATAGAATGGCTCCAGCTGAGTTGAAAGAGCTAAAAGAGAAGTTGAAATACCTTCTTGATAAAGGTTTTATTCGACCTAGTGTCTCACTTTGGGGAGCTCCGGTCTTATTTGTTGTCACGACCCAGGGGTACACCCTAGATGTAACATGGCGTACCAGACCACGAAAGGCCTAACACAAGCCACTTAGCATATGATAACATAAAGCAATAGAAATGATGCGGAAATTTTAAAAATTTTCTTTACAATCGAAGTCTTTATAAAAGCAAGCGGAAGTCTACAAAACTTTGTCTCAAACCATCTAATACAACCTTCAATAACTCTTAGGACACAACCCATACAATGGCTCTAAATATAAAATGAAATATAAAGGACGTAGTGGTCAAGCCCTCGAATGCTATGAGGACTCACCAAACTTCTCTTCTTGATCTACTATGCACCTAACCACGAGGATGGAAGTCAATGTCACCAAACCCTACATTTGATAAGAATGTAGGCAAAAGTATGCGTTAGTACAATAATGTACTAAATATGATAGCTAGCCTAACATCATAAGAGCATACACACAAGGGTTAGTCAACATAAGTCATATGGCATATTCATAAGACATACTTCATGAAACATAAACAATATGCATAAGAGACAATAACATAGTCATAAGCATAATCTCCAACATAGGCATAACATGAGCATAAGTCAACATAAGGCATGATCCAATAACATAGGAGATACCATATAATCATAACATGGTCACTACTTAGACCTTCATATCATTAGAGAACTACCTCATAAGTGACCTTAAAGCTTACTTGTGCAATGTATGAATAAGACCCCATAATCCCATTCACACTAAGTATTACTCTTAGGTCATCATAACCATACTTACCAACCTTTGGTCTCATCCTTAGCTTACTACATCTAGACAAGATAACTATCACCTCTAGTCAATCATATCATGGAAGGCAACTATAGCAACAATCCAATCTAAACACATATCATAAGCATAAGTCATAAACATAGATCATCATATCACATAAAGGAACATATCATAACTAGCCTTAAAGCATACTTGTGCCATGCATGAATAAGATCCCATAATCCCATCCATGCTAAGTAAGGCTTCTTGGTTAACTATAATTCATAATTCATAATCATATTCTAGTTTTGGGAATTAGCCTTAACCAACATAGACCATGTGAGCTAAACATGGAATCCGGTGTCTACCCCACACCGAAAAAGGGGTTGTTCTACTTGCCTAAGGTAGAACCATATTATTAGCCTAGGTGGATCCAATGGCTAAGTAACCTATGTGGGTACATAGTTTATGCTTTAAGGATATTGCTTCTAGAAACCCGCCCTCTACTAGCGGAGGAGCTTCCATCTCATGAGACCTCTTCTAAAAAACTCGCCCTCTACTAACGGAAGAGCTTCCATCTCTTTGTCAATATCCACTCAGTACTAAGCATAATTCCCATTGAGTTCATATTAAGTCTTGACTTAAATTGATAATTATGGAAGAATGTCTTGACACTCAATCCAACATAACTCATACTAAAATCTCCTAGATTCAATAGGTGAGACTAGTCTTCCAACCTTAGAATCACTACATGTGACAAACCTTGCAAATAATATCATATTCATACATAAGTGTGTACATAAGGATAATCATCCAACTACACAACAAATTGATCATGATCATATTAACTTTATTCTTAAAGTGTTCATAAGCATATTCATATGTTCATAGAAACATGCATCATACCCTATCTTGCCCTCTTAAGGGTCAAGGTTCATATTAAATCAACACATCTAGAATTACTACATTAGACATGGATTCCATTATAACTCAAGTGATTCTATCACTTCCTACCATCTATCATTCATAAGGTGGATTAGGTAGGTAAGGATCTTTTCATCACAATTCTTTTCATTAGCCTTCTATTCACATATAGATTTTTACTCTGAAAGCCTTAGTATCCATAGTTCCTCATATTAGCTTTACTCTCAAAGCCCTAGTGATCAAAATTCATGAATACAAGCCTTACTCTCAAAGCTTTACTTCCTACAATTATCATACATACCTAGATCACAAGATATTATAGTCACAAGCTTCATCCTTAAGCAATTCTAACCATATTTCATCATAAAGGCTCAATCTCAATCATTACTAGTCACGATCCATCAAATATACCTTAACCTAGTTCAATTCATGTTTACATGCTTCTATTCTTGAACAATTACTATACATAACATCAATTCTAGAAGATCATCTATCAACCCTCAATTTCACTTCACAAGGCATAAACCCACATTCTTCAATTTCATCAATTAGACTAGGGTTAATCATGAAAAACATGTCATATCTTCATAATAACATAATTCAATACTAAATCAATCATAAACAAGTACTATCCACTCAATTGGAATCATACTCAACACTACCCACAATATAGGAAGAAACCCTAGCTAGAATTGGGGGTTCATCTTCACAATTGGGGGAATTCTAGGGGGTTCCATGGATGGAAGAATCCATGGATGAATAATCTAACATACCTTGATTTTAAAGCCCTCACAAAAGCTTGCAACAATGGAGGAATTTGACCTAGCTTTCTCTTCTTCTTCTTCTTCTTCTTCTTCTTCTTCTTCTTCTTCTTCTTCTTCTTCTTCTTCTTCTTCTTCTTCTTCACTTTCTAGAGAGAGAATTTTTGGGAGGGAATTGGGTTCTTTGGTGAATTGAAAATAATGTCTAGGATCAATGTATTTAGGGGTCTATTATGTTTATATATGTGGTCTAATTACTAATAAAACGACACCACTTAACCCCTAACTAATTTTGGACTAACCCCCGACGCCCCCAACTTAAACTAATTAAAGACTTTACTGTCTCACCTCATGAGACCACGCCCACGGGCCGTGGGTGAGGTTCAAGGATTTTAATTTATGGGGTCTTGACCCACGAGTCGTGGACCCCCCTACATGGCGTAGGTCCCCTCATGGGTGGACTGTTTTGGGCAGTTTCAAGGGGGATTTTAGGGTCCTCCTCAAGGACCCTTGGGTGGTCCTTGGAGAGTCGTTCCTTGACGTTTTTAACCCTAAACCTTTTGTTTTAAGCTCGGGGAGTTATATCTACGGCTCTAACCCTCACGTTGAACTCTAGAACTCCTCACGTAAAGCTCTAGTTGACCTACTAAACTACGGGGTGTTATAATATCTCCCCTTTATGAACATTCGTCCTCGAATGACGATTCTAAACATCTCTTGAAGGAAACGACTCTAGACTAGCAGCCCATCATGCATGCAACACATTCAAATGCACACCACCAAAGGAGGAACTTCCTCTCCAAGCTAAACATACTCAATGCAACACAAGGAAGTAGAAACTACATCTAACAACCCAAGATGAAAGAAATTGTCATAACTAGTCATGTTCAAGGAGGAACTACCATCTCCTAGTCATAACATGCTCAACATACTCTCATGGAGCTCATATGCAATTTACTCTCAAAAAGCATTTATTCAAGGAGGAATCTCTCAACTCCAAACTAAGGCATGCTCATGTATTCATCTCATGAAGTCAAATAGGCAACTCATACTCAATGCACTACAACATGAGGAAAATAAATCATCCAACTCCATTTTCTTTCAAAACACAAGTTTTCATGAACATGCACCACATAAGGAAATCATGGAAACATACAAATCACACATGACTTCAAATAAAAAGCAAATCATGAGGAACTCATCATCTTAATGCTAAAGGAGGAATACAAGGGAAATGATGAGGATATCAAGACTTCTTATTGGCCCTTGGCCTCTGAAGTAGCACCCTCATCTAAAACCCTCACTCAAAGACCACTCCTTAAAACTTTCATGGAAGTAACTTCCTTGCTCTTCTATTTCTTAACTTGTCGGTCTAAGATCCCTACCGGTATTTCTAGGGATTCTCATTAACTACCAACTCTCCTTAAGGAATTTAGGAATGTCGGACCTCCAACACCCTTCTATATCCAAGAGACATGGAAAACCGGACACACCGGTGCCACTCATTAAGCAACTCTAGTTCACAAGCAACCTTACCGACTCCACTCAACATCTCATATGAGCCTACAAAACCGGGACTAAACTTCCCAAACTCAATACATCTCTCAAGGTGAGATATTTAAGCCAACTCAAATCATAAACATTAAGAACACTCAACGACCTTGCTATCTAAGCACATCATCTCCCCCTTGGGACTAAGCCTATACGAACTCTTCTAAGGATCATTTCTTTCAATTATAAGGTCGGAGCAAGTCATCACTAAGCTTTCACATCCATAACACAAGATCCTTCTAGACCATGGTGGATTTCACTACTACTTTTAAGAGGAGTCTACTCACTCAACCCATCTAGGCATTACTTAAACACCTTATTCCTCAAATCTTTCAACCTACCCAAAACTCAAAATGGCCAAGTAGGGTTCTACCATCAATATCATAAAACAACAATGAAGCCCATTCATGCTAAAGACAACATCATGGTCTAGCATATCAAGTCACAAAAGACAAGCAATACCGGAATCTAATAAAGCATAAAACACAAACCAGAACCATTAGGAGGAACTTGCTTACCCTCTCCTCTCATAGCCTTTTCTTTTGGACAATTCATCATTTTGTGACCACTTTCCCCACAATTAAAGAAACCTCCTTGCCGGACAAATATCTACCCTCATGTCTTTTTCAATTCTACCAAGGTCGGATCAAGACCAGTTCAACCTATATCATCACCTTTGGTGGGGTCTATCAATCAATCATATCTGGGTATTATCTAAACACCCTACTCAAAAAACCATACTTAAGATCAATCTTAAAAGATAACTAACTCTTTGAAGTTGGTCAACACTTGAATTCTTCTCCCTCACCTAACTAGGTGGTACATGCAGCCCTCAAAGTCATTTTCAAGACAAGACATAATCCAAACTTATGGCATAGACTGTCCCCCCTTCCACTCTCGGATAGGCTCATTCGGGAACTAACAATTTGACTATACGGGTTCTACAATCACATTGGAGCATAACAATAATACTACCAATCCCTCCCAAGGATGATATCTAATTCTAGCATATCAAGTCCTATCTAGTCACATGGCCATAATTGGCATCACAACCAACATTTTCTCCCTCGCTCCTTGTAGCATGAGCCCTTCAAGTAGTCATATCCTGAAGAGCATCGGATAAGGAGAAAGACCTTATAGAGTTAAACTTTATAGCACGATTAGAGAATGTAGAAATGAGATTTCCTAGTCATCTAATAGCTTCCTATTCATAAATGTGGCGCGCTTCAAACTTATGAATAAGACTCTACTAGACGTGGTTTTGAGACAATCCTAGAATCATTCTAAAACCTTGTGCGCTGATTACCAAGTTTGTCGCGATTCAGGGGTACATCCTAGATGTAACATGGCGTACTAGACCCCAAAAGGCCTAACACAAGCCACTTAGCATATCATAACATAAATCAATAGAAATGATGCGGAAATTTTAAAACTTTTCTTCACAATCGAAGTCTTTATAAAAGCAAGCGGAAGTCTACAAAACTTTGTCTCAAAGCTTCTAATACAACCTTCAATAACTCTTGGGACACAGCCCATACAATGGCTCTAAACATAAAATGAAATATAAAGGACGTAGTGGTCAAGCCCTCGAATGCTATGAGGATTCACTAAATTTCTCTTCTTGATCTACTATGCACCTAGACACGAGGATGGAAGTCAATGTCACCAAACCCTACATTTGATAAGAATGTAGGAAAGTATGTGTTAGTATAATAATGTACTAAATATGATAGCTAGCCTACCATCATAAGAGCATAACACAAGGGTTAGTCAACATAAGTCATATGGCATATTCATAAGAGATACTTCATGAAACATAAACAACAAGCATAAGAGACAATAACATAGTCATAAGCATAGTCTCCAACATAGGCATAACATGAGCATAAGTCAACATAAGGCATGATCCAATAACGTAGGAGATACCACATAATCATAACATGGTCACTACTTAGACCTTCATATCATAAGAGAACTATCTCATAAGTAACCTTAAAGCTTACTTGTGCAATGTATGAATAAGACCCCATAATCCCATTCACACTAAGTATTACTCTTAGGTCATCATAACCATACTTACCAACCTTTGGTCTCATCCTTAGCTTACTACATATAGACAAGAGAACTTTCACCTCTAGTCAATCATATCATGGAATGCAACTATAGCAACAATCCAATCTAAACACATATCATAAGCATAATTCATAAACATAGATTATCATATCACATAAAGGAACATATCATAACTACCCTCAAAGCATACTTGTGTCATGCATGAATAAGATCCCATAATCCCATTCATGCTAAGTAAGGCTTCTTGGGTAACTATAATTCATAATTCATAATAATATTCTAGTTTTGGGAATTAGCCTTAACCGACATAGACCATGTGAGCTAAACATGGAATCTGGTGTCTACCCCACACCGAAAAAGGGTTGTTCTACTTGCCTAAGGTAGAACCATATTATTAGCCTAGGTGAATCCAATGGCTAAGTAACCTATGTGGGCACATAGTTTATGGGATAAGGAGATTGCTTCTAGAAACCCGACCTCTACTAGCGGAGGAGCTTCCATCTCATGAGACCTTTTCTAAGAAACTCACCATGTACTAACAGAGAAGCTTCCATCTCATTGTCAATATCCACTCGGTACTAAGCATAATTTCCATTGAGTTCATATTAAGTCATGACTTAAATTGATAATTATGGAAGAATGTCTTGACACTCAATCCAACATAACTCATACTAAAAGCTCCTAGATTCAATAGGTGAGACTAGTCTTCCAACCTTAGAATCACTACATGTGACAAAACTTTCACATCATATCATATTCATACATAAGTGTGTACATGAGGATAATCATCCAACAACACAATAAATTGATCCTAATAATATTCACTTTATTCTTAAAGTCTTCATAAGCATATTCATAGGTTCATAGAAACATGCATCATATCATATCTTGCCCTCTTAAGGGTCAAGGTTCATATTAATTCAACACATCTAGAATTACTACATTAGACATGGATTCCATCATAACTCAAGTGATTCTATCACTACCTACCATCTATCATTCATAAGGTGGATTAGGTAGGTAAAGATCTTTTCATCACAATTGTATTCATTAGCCTTCTATTCACATATAGATTTTTACTCTCAAAGACTTAGCATCCATAGTTCCTCATATTAACTTTACTCTCAAAGCCCTAGTGATCAAAATTCATGACTACAAGCCTTACTCTCAAAGATTTACTTCCTATAATCATCATACATACCTAGATCACAAGATATTATAGTCACAAGCTTCATCCTTAAGCAATTCTAACCATATTTCATCATAAAGGCTTAATCTCAATCATTACTAGTCATGATCCATCATATATAACTTAAACTATTTCAATTCATGTTTACATGCTTATATTCTTGAACAATTACAATACATAACATCAATTCTTGAAGATCATCTATCAACCCTCAATTTCACTTCACAAGGCATAAACCCACATTCTTCAATTTCATCTATTAGACTAGGGTTAACCATGGAAAACATGTATTATATTCATTATAACATAATTCAATACTAAATCAATCATAAACAAGTACTATCTACTCAATTGGAATCATACTTAACACTACCCACAATATAGGAAGAAACCCTAGCTAGAATTGGGGGTTCATCTTCATAATTGGGGGAATTCTAGGGGGCTCCATGGATGTAAGAATTCATGAATGAATAAGCTAACATACCTTGATTGTAAAACTCTCACAAAAGCTTGCCACAATGGAGGAATTTGACCTAGCTTTCTTCTCTTCTTCTTCTTCTTCACTTTCTAGAGAGAGAATTTTTGGGAGGGAATTGGGTTCTTTGGTGAATTGAAAATAATGTCTAGGATCAATGTATTTAGGGGTCGATTAGGTTTATATAGGTGGTCTAATTACTAATAAAATGACACCACTTAACCCCTAACTAATTATGGACTAACCCCCTAAGCCCCCAACTTAAACTAATTAAATACCTCACTGCCTCACCTCACGAGACCACACCCACGGGTCGTAGGTCCACCCACGGTCCGTGCTGGTCATCCATGGGTGAGGGTCTGGGAGTGTAATTTAGGGGTCTTGACCCACGAGTCCCATCCACGAGTCGTGGACCCCCCTACGGGTCGTAGGTCCCCTCGTAGGTGGACTGTTTTGGGCAGTTTCAAAAGGGATATCGGGGTCCTCCTCAAGGACCCTTGGGTGGTGCTTGGAGAGTCGTACCTTGGCGTTTTTAACCTTAAACCCTTTGTTTTAAGCTTGGGGAGTTATATCTACAGCTCTAACCCTCACATTGAACTCTAGAACTCCTCACGTAAAGCTCTAGTTGACCTACTAAACTATGGGGTGTTACATTTGTGAGGAAGAAAGATGTTTCTCTTAGGATGTCTATCGATTACCGTCAATTGAACAAGGTCACTATAAAGAATAAGTATCCTCTTTCGAGAATTGATGATCTATTTGATCAACCTCAGATCAAGCTATCACCAGTTAAGAGTGAGAGAAAGTGATATCCCAAAGACAGCATTCAGGACCCGTTATGGTCATTATAAGTTTCTGGTTATGTCTTTTGGCTTGACTAATGCTCCTGCAGCGTTCATAGATCTTATGAACAGAGTGTTTAAGCCTTATCTTGATATGTTTGTTATCGTATTCATTGATGACATTCTGATTTATTCGAGGAATATGGAGGATGATGTTAGTCATCTTAGAGTAGTTCTCCAAACTCTTAGAGATAGAGAGTTGTATGCCAAATTTTCCAACTGTGATTTTTGGCTTGAGTCAGTGGCGTTCTTAGGCTACATTATTTTTGGTGAAGGGATTCGAGTTGATACTCAAAGATTGAAGCAGTGCAGAACTGGCCCAGACCCACATCTCCAACTGATATTAGGAGTTTCTTGGCATTGGCTGGTTACTATAGGAGGTTTATCAAGAGGTTTTCATCAATTTTGTCCCTGTTGATAAAGTTGACTCAGAAGACAACAAAGTTTCAATGGTCTGAAACTTGTGATAAAAGCTTTCAGGAATTGAAAATGCGGTTGACTACTGCCCCAATATTGACCCTACCAGAGGGTACACAAGGATTTGTTGTGTATTGTGATGCATCCAGAGTTGGACTTGGTTGTGTTTTGATGTAGAATGGAAAGGTAATAGCCTATGCCTCCAGAGAGCTTAAGATTCACGAGAAGAATTACCCAAATCATGATCTAGAGTTGGTTTTTGTAGTATTCGCTTTGAAAATATGGCGTAACTATCTCTATGGTGTTCATGTAGATGTGTTCTCCAATCACAAGAGTCTTCAGTATGTTTTCAGTCAGAAAGAGCTTAATCTCAGACAGAGAAGGTGGTTAGAGTTACTCAAGGATTATGACATGAGTATTCTCTATCACCCAGGTAAGGCTAATGTTGTTGTTGATGTTTTGAGAAGGTTATCTATGGGTAGTACTGCCCATGTTGAGGAGGGCAAGAAAGAATTAGCCAAAGGCGTGCACAGACTAGCACGATTGGGAGTCCGGTTGTTGGATTACAATGAAGGTGGAGTAGTGGTGATGAATGGGGCTGAATAATCACTAGTGTCCGTAGTGAAAGAGAAACAAGACCAAGACCCTGTTTTTCTTGAATTGAAGGCAAATGTTCATAAGCAGAAAGTGATGGCTTTTGAACAAGGGGAGATGGTATGTTGAGGTATCAAGGAAGATTGTGTGTACCAAGGGTGGATGAACTCCAAGAGAGGATCATGGAGGAATCAATTTGTTGAGGAAGCTACTTAGGATGCTAAGGAGGATATGAAGAAGAGATACCCACATCTCTTAAGTTGATATGATAAGTATTAACTCTTTTCTTGGTACTCTTTAAGTTGATATGATAAGTTATGTGAATTGCATGTTGGGTGTTTAAGTTGGGTGTTAGATATTTTCACCCTTAGTCCCATTTAGAGTGATCTCATTTGAGGATGAATGTTCCCAAGGAGGAGATATTGTAACACCTCGGTCTTAGAAAGACCTAATTTTAGAAAGGACTAAATTAGAAAGACCTAAATTGAGATTGGTACAAGTTACTCTTAAATTTTGAGTTTTGGGTCAACTTCAAATGACCATAACTTTCAGCACATGATGGGTTAGGTGGCCCATGAGATATCAAATTGAAGGTCATTGAGTCTTCTTTCCAATGCCGCCGAGTTTACTAAATTTTGAGTTTGGATGAAGGAGATATGGATGTTTGAGTGAAGCTATCTAGTTAAAGAAATTCATCCATTTTAAAGAGGAGTATTTTAGTCTTTTCCTTATCCCACTAGTCTAAAACGTTTTGACCACCTAAGTTAAGGGGTCTAATCAGATCAAGTCAATTGAGATTCATTTTAAAGCATTCAAGAAAGTTAGGGAAAAGTTCAAGAGGAGAAAAGAGGAGGTTTCAAGAAGTTCTTCAAGATTTTGGGGAAAACGCCAAGAACTGAGTTCTTTTGAGGTATGTAAGTTTCCATAGTGATGGGTTTGTTCACCCTCACTCCAATCATGTGATATTCATCCGTAATTTGGTTCTTGAGGTTGATTGATTTGAGTTCTTGAGGAGTTCTTGAGGTTTTGCTTCATTATTTAACAATGGAGTCTTGTTGAGCTCTTGAGGTGAGGGTTTTGAGAATGAGGGTTGTTCTTGATGTAATTCGAGTGGGTTTTCGATGAATTTTGTTGGGTTTGTGAATCTAAATGATTTTGGGAGTAAACTATTCAATTCTAGATGAGTTAGGACTTGAATTGAAGCAAGAAAATTCATCAAAATCTGGGTAGAGGGATGGGGCGCCACACCAGCATAGCGCCCAAACTACTGTTCAGTAGTTTGGGGCTTGGAGCACTGTACCACTCAGTGCGCCCCAAACCACCTTCAGTAAGTTTGGGGCTGGCACCCCACGCCACTCAGTGCGCCAGGGTCGTCAGGTCCCTTACCCTTCTGTCCGTCTTTCTGTGTGTGTTCCCTCGAATCGTACCTATATTCTCTTCTTGATATCCACACTTAAAATCTTCATTAATCCTTTAGAGATCATGCATATCCAAATCATAACTCTTGAATTCACATTCCAAATTCAAGGTAAAGTTAAGAGGAAAGTTCGAGAAAGTCCTTTTGAGTCATTTTGAGAAGTCTTTTGCAATCATTTGTAAATTGTTTTGAGACTTGAGTAAATGAGTATGAGAATGAGGAGAGTTGAGTTTCATATTTCAAAATTATTATGAGGGAAATAAGTACTTCCTAAGTGTAAACACTTTTACATTTAAAATGAGAGGAAACCGTGATTTCTAAACGAGTTCATGAGGAGTTTTTGAGCAGTATCTCTTTTAAGAAAATAATTTGAGTAATTATCTCAAGTTAAGGATGAGTTATGTTTTTAAACATATGAGCATGAGTAATATATATTATTGAGAGTAGTAGTGAGCACCGATATGGGGATGAGTTCAGACAACTCAAAATCCTCATAAACCATGTATCCCAACATGGGTAAAGGATCATACTTTTTAGATGATTCTTTATTGCTTTTAAGCATAACTTAGTGGATCCACTTAGTTGAGGATGTCCTATACTAGGGCAAGGTATAGGACAGTTCTGGCAGCGAGGGCGAGACATTGTATCATCACGTTGCTCATATTGATGGTTGTCGGTTAGAGAATCTCCCAAATAAGAGTAAAGAGTTTATTTATGTATTTTCATATACATTGAGTTATTACCCATTGTTTTAAAAGCTTTTTATGTATTGCGCCTTATTATCATTGCTTTCATACTGAGTTGAGTTAAGTATTCCTGAGTTGAGTTAAATATTCTTGAGTTGAGTTGAGTTGAGTTGAGTTGAATTGAGATGAGGTGAGTATGTCCTCCTTTCTATCAGTTCAGCCTTATGTTATGTTGCAGATTTCCCCTGACATGCTTGTACATTCAATGTACTGACTCCGTTTGTCCTGCATCGTTTCATGATGCAGATACAGGTATTCAGGATCATCAATCGGCGCTCTGTTGATCCAAACGCATTCGAGCTAGCTTTGGTGAGCCTCCTTGCTTTCCGGAGGGCTTCACATTTATATTTTAGTTTTGTTAGGATGTCGTGGGTCTTGTCCTGACTTCCATCATAGTATGTTAGAGGCTTCATAGACAGTAGTAGTTGAGGAGACTTTTCTCATTTCCCTTGTTGATGTTTTAAAGACTTTGAGTTGAACACTTATGTTAATTTGAGTATTTTTGAGTTAAATTAATTTACTTATGCGTTGAGTTTGTATTTGAGATTTTATTTCACTTGAGTAAGTCTTCCGCTGAGTAATGAGCCAGGCCAAGGGTTCGCTTGGGGACCGACAATGGTTCTCGAGTGCTTGCCATGTCAGCGTGTAGGCTCGGGGCGTGTCAAGAAGAGTAACATATATTACTTGAAATGATAAAAGGATTATAAATAACAATAATTAATAATCTAAAAATTAAAAGGCATATAAAAAATTTGATTGACTCTCAAAATTTTATCTGTGTCACATAAATTTAGACAAAGTAAGTAACATATATTATTTAAAAATAATGTGAAAGTTTTATATATCACAATAATTAACAATTAAAAAAGTTTACAAGACACATTAAAAATTTGATTGACTCTCGAAATTCTATCGGTGTCACATAAATTAGGACAAAAGGAATAACATATATTATGTGTCTAAATATTGTATAAAATATTATCAATAACAATAATTAATAACTTAAAACATTTACAAATTATAAAAAAAATTCTTGACTCTTTAAATTAAATTTGTGTCACATAAATTGAAAGAAAATGAGTAATATATAATGGGCCCGTGCTAGCACGGACTCCAATGTCTAAGTATATATATATATATATATATATATATATATTATTTGTTATGCTATAAATAAGGTGGTTATGGAAAGAGTTAAAAATATTTTCCCACAAAAAAGTTATGACACACGTTACATCACATATTTTTTAGAGCTATTTTAAAATTATTTATAAATTGTAAATATTTCTTTAAAATTATTTAAAAATAAAATAGTAATTTATTATTTGTAATTAATTTTAATTATTTAAAAAATCTATTTTTTTGTGGTGCTGATACTTAGGCGCTATCACCTCTCCTATTATATATGTATATATATTCTACTTATATATAAGTGGCTAGAAGCACACACATGTTGTGTCCAACATGTGTGCTTCTAGCCATTAGCATTTCATTTAAGAACAATTTAGTCATTTACTATATACTTCTACTTTTATTATGCTTGTATTGTTTATACACTTCGCTTTAAAAATTGTGTGGTTCAAAAATATTTTCTTTAATTCCTATTATGTCGATGATGTATTTGGTTGCAGTACTTTTCAAACTCTCATTTGCCTCTTCTGTTTCACCTTTTTACAATAAATACATTGACGTTTCTTTGGTAATTAATTGAAGAATTGGGCCCTTTTCAATGCCTAAAAAGGCAAAAAAGTTACCGACGTATGGACTTACGTGGACCCCACAAGTTTCATTACATGTAATGTTTAGTATTTGTAGTTATATTTTTATTTTTCTAAGTTCTGTTAACTAAAAAAATTTGAAGTATTTTAATATTTTCCATTATTTAATATTTAAAAATAATATAAACAATGTATTCAACTCTAATATTCTATCAATATTACGTATATTGAGACAAAAGAAGTAAAATATATTATTTAAAACTTACGTAAAAAGTACTATAAATCATAATAATTAACAACTTAAATATTTAAAAATCATATATAAAATTTAATTAACTTTCAAAATTTATCTGTGTTACCCAAATTGGGATAGATAAAGTAATATTGATGATTTGAAAATAACTTAAAAAGTATTGCAACAGAATAATTAACAAGACTCTTCAAATTTCATTTGTACCACATAAATTGAGACATATAAAATAACATATATGTAAAGAACTGATTCCGTCGTTAGGGAAAAGCCAATGGGAAAAGAATTGGGGCCAGAAAACTTTTGAGTAGTTACTTGGAAATTCCTAGCCTAGTCCAGCTTTGGACGAAATCGGAATAAGGGAGGTCTAGGGAAATCTGGTAATGAACGAGAGAGTTATTTATGAATTGGATCACATGAGTAGATAGCTAAGGCATTAAGGAACCAGTACGACTTTACGGAATCGAATTCAGGTGAGTAAAACTCCTGAAACTGACCTTAGCGTGAACGGGTAGTCTTTGACCATCAAAGGTAGAAGGTGTGTTGTGAAATGGAGTTTGAAACACAAATTCAGACGTTCTGTCTCCGCACAAGCCGCCAGGGCGGGGCCGCTATGGCGGGATGGGCCCCGCCGTAGCGGCCCAGTCGTGACTAAAATCGGGATTAAACCCCAAAATCGTATTACTTTGCAACATTCGTTCTTGAGGGCTAAGAAATGACCCAGGGATATTTCTTGAAGGTTTTCCACCTCTTCTAGCACTAAAGGTAAGTTTTTACTCCCCTAATCCATTTTTCGATCCGTAGAACTTAGATTTTTGGGTAATTATTAGTGGGGGAAGGTTTTGACCTGATCTTAACGGTGGAAAAGCCCTAAATTGGGTATTGGGATCTTGGGTTTTTTCCTAGGGTTGATAATGTTTATTGTAATCCGAGTAATTAGGCCTCGTTTATTTATCCTTGTATTAAATTGTTGTTTTTAGACCACGAACAAGCGGAAAGAATCCCGAAAGGGAAGATTCAAGTGCCTTAGGGGGATTCAAGCTTGGTTTCGAGGTAGGTGATTGTTTGATTCCTATTTGTGTGATGTATGTCGATTGATTGTTATATTGTATGCATGCGTGTATGCGAAGAATGAAAATGTGGATACGAACCTAATGAGTTGATTATGAACAATGCATGCCATGAACTTGTGTACTTGACTATATGATTTGAGTATTGTACATTATAGGTGATTATGGTTGTGTTGATTGGACCGGGTGTCACGTTCCGACACATAAATTGGATCAGGTGTCACGTTCTGACACATATATTGGATCGGGATTCACGTTCCGACACACTAATTGGGATCGGGTGTCACAATCTGGCACACTAACAGTTTGGGTATGGGTACCCTGAGAGGACCATTGTGTTGTCATATCTAATTGCTATTGAGAATGTGGAATTGTACATTGCTCCTGAAATGATAACTGAACTATATTCTGTATATGGGTGCTTATTATATTGTGATTGTCGTTGTATATTGTGCTTATGGGAGTAATCGCGTGATCCTACCAGTACACTGTGGTTGTGTACTAATACTGCACTTTCTCTTTCTTTGTTGAGTACAGGGCATCTTCAGGCGGCTACTGACAGACCTCATTTAGGAGATCACTGATCGAGACCGAATTCAAGGGCGAGCCAGTTCTTCCAGGCTGCCATGAGTTCTCATTCTGTTTGGTCCATTTCTGTTCGGACTTAGACTAGTACTTTAGATATTCCCTTGTTTAGTTTCGGGGTTGTATACCTTGTTCTTAGACTTCTCGTGAGTAGAGTTTTGGTACATTGATTTTCAGTTTCTAGTGGTATTTTTCCGCAATGTTTTGGTAATGGTTTTGTCGAACTTCCGGAGTTTATGGGAACTCCATTTATTTCTACATTTAAACCTGCTTCTGTATCTTTAAATGTGTAGTATTTTGGTTAAGGCTGCTTAGTTGGGTTGTAGTAATGGTTCTCCCACCGGAGGGTTAGTGTGGGTGCCAATCAGGATGGTCTGGGTGGTGACAAAGTTGGTATTAGTGCCCTAGGTTCGTTGATCTCGATGTACCAAAACGAGTCTAGTAGAGTCTTGCGGAACGGTACGGAGACGTCTGTACTTTTCTTCGAGAGGCTATAGGACTTTAATAAATCTCTCTGTTTTCTCTTGTCTCCTTTCGTGCTATAACTTGATTCCAATTGGTATCTAGTGATCCAAATTGGTATCTAATCTCCTTCACTCTTCTGTCCGCAGATGGTTAACACTAGATTCAACGGCGTCAGGCCCGTAACTCCTGTCAATGAGCCAGGTGTGAAATCCGCAGCAAGAGGTCACGGTTGAGGCAGGGGTAGAGGTAGATGAGAATGCGTAGATTGAGGACGAGGGGGATGTTGGACATGAAGAGGATGCACCGGCTAGGAATACAGGCGTTCCTCCCTTAGACCCAGTGTTAGCTTAGCAGATCATGTCTTTTCTAAAAGGATTGGTTGGTCCTGGAATCATTCCAGTAGTGCAAACTACTCAACCTCCAATCAACCACCCCGTTATTGTTACTTGTCCCAGGGGAGATGGAGAATTGGACACTGATGCCTTTTTCCGTCCTTTGTTGGGTCCCGTTATGACTGCTAATGAGCTTAAGATGTTGACTAAGTTTCTAAAGTTGAAGCCGCCTGTGTTCCATGGTTCTGAGAGCGAAGACGCCTATGAATTCATCTTGGATTGTTATGAGAGGCTGCACAAGTTAGGTATTGTACACCAGCATGGGGTAGAGTTCGTGACCTTCCAGCTTCAGGGTGAGGCTAAGCAGTCGTGGAGGGTCTATATGGAATGCAGATCGTCAGTTTTACCCCCACTCACTTGGACACAGTTTCATGCTCTGTTTCTGGAAAAGTATCTGCCCCAGACTTTGAGAGATCGTAAGAAGGATGAGTTCATGGCTTTGGAGCAGGGTGGTATGTCTGTAGCTGCTTATGAGGCTAAGTTTCATGCTTTGTCTATATATGCTACACAATTGGTAACTACTAAGGAGGAGAGGATCCGTCTATTCGTCAAATGACTGAATTCCGAGTTACAGGTATTGTCTATTCACATGACTTCTGCAGGAAAAAGTTTTAATGAGGTGACCAATTTTGTGAAGAAAGTGAAAGGAGTTAGGCGTGATGGGCAGGCTAAGGCTTTGGTTAAGAAAGCTAAGAGCACAGGTAACTTTCAGGTTCCTGCTCCAGAGGTTTAGGTAGGCCGACTCTTGCAGCCCGCCAAATTCAGTCTGCCATGCCCGCTTCTACGGGTACTTACTCGGGAACTCCACATCAGAATTTTATTCAGGATGGCCAGGGAGCCGCACCTTCGGTGGGCAGCAGGCCATCTTTTGATCGCACTTATTTTAATTATGGAGAACCTGGGTATATGAGGAGATATTGTCCCCACCCGTGCATGTTGGACCCCGCGCAACAGCGGACTAGAGTAGTGGTACCCACGGGTAACAGTAACAATGGCAGAGGACGTTAACAAGGTGGGCGAGGAGGAAATCAGCGAGGTCGTGGAGGTCAGGGAAATCGTAATGCAGGCAGAGGTGCAGCGCAGCCAAGCAAGGAGGTCGCCCGTCAAGATGAAAGGGCTTAGTGTTATGCCTTTCTAGGCAAGAGCGAGGCAGAGTCTTCTGACGCAGCGATCACAAGTACTATTCTTGTATGTGACTGAATGGCTAATGTTTTGTTTGATCCGGGTTCTACTTATTCATATGTTTCAGTTCAGTTTGGCTTGGGATTTGGTATGATATGTTATGTACTTGAAGCCCCCATCCATGTTTCTACCCCAGTTGAAGAGTCTGTCATAGTCACCCATGTCTATCGTGCTTGTCCTATCTTGTTTATGGGTTATCATACTTGGGCTGATTTGGTTATTTTGGATATGACTGACTTCGATATCATCTTAGGCATGACTTGGTTGTTCCCTTATTATGTTGTGCTTAATTGTAATACTAAGTCTGTGACTCTAGAGATCCCTGGTAGGGAAAAGTTAGAGTTGAAAGAGGTGTACAAGCCTAAGCCAGCCAAAATCATATCCTCCATTCAGGGTAGGAAACTAGTGGGACAGGGTTGTTTGGCTTATTTGGCTCATATTCGGGATGTTGAGGTCGAGTCTCCCTCTATTGAGTCTATTCCTGTGGTTTCAGAATTTAGAGAAGTGTTTCTTACCGATTTTCCTGGTATGCCTCCGGATAGAGATATAGATTTTTGAATTGACTTGGAACCTGGTACTCTCCCCATTTCAATTCCTCCTTATCGTATGGCTCCGGTAGAATTAAGAAAGCTTAAAGCTCAAATTCAGGAGCTTCTTGATAAAGGTTTCATCCGTCCTAGTGCTTCCCCGTGGGGTGCTCCTATCTTGTTTGTTAAGAAAAAGGATGGTAGTATGAGAATGTGCATAGACTATCGCCAATTGAATAGGGTCACCATTCAGAACAGGTATCCACTGCCTCGGATAGATGATCTTTTTGACCAATTGCAGGGTGCATCAGTTTTCTCTAAGATTGATCTAAGGTCTGGTTATCATCAATTAAAGATTAGGCCTGAGGATATACCAAAAACAGCATTCAGGACCCGCTATGGGCACTACGAGTTTCTAGTGATGTCATTTGGGTTGACAAATGCGCCTGCAACCTTCATGAGTTTGATGAATGGTGTGTTCAAACCATTTCTGGCTTCGTTTGTTATTTCTTTTATTGATGACATTTTAGTTTATTCGAAGAGTGAGAAAGAGCATGTCGACCATCTTCGCATTGTTTTGGGTGTTCTTGGGACACAATAATTGTATGCTAAATTTTCTAAGTGTGAGTTCTGGTTGACTTCGGTTGCCTTTTTGGGGCATGTACTTTCAAGGGAAGGGGTAATGGTAGATCCCCAAAAGATTGAAGCAGTCAAAAATTAGGTCTGACCTAGTTCTGTGACTGAAATTAGGAGTTTTGTGGGGCTTGCCAGCTACTATCGTCGATGTATGAAGAACTTTGGTTCCATTTCCACACATTTGACAAGGTTGACCAAAAAGGAGGTACCTTTTGAATGGACTGAAAAATGTTAGGAGAGCTTTCAAAGGCTCAAGACTCTCTTGACCACAGCACCTATTCTTGCACTACCGGTGGAAGGTAAGAATTTCATTGTTTATTGTGATGCTTCACATTCGGGTTTGGGTGTTGTGTTTATGCAGGATAAGAATGTCATAGCTTATGCATCGCGATAGTTGAAGGTACATGAGAGGAACTACCCGACGCATGATTTGGAGTTACCAGCGGTAGTATTTTCCCTTAAGATCTGGCGGCATTATCTTTATGGTGTCAAGTGTGAGGTACTGACCACCGTAGCCTACATCATGTATTCACTCAAAAGGATCTAAATCTGAGACAGGGAAGGTGGATGGACTTACTCAAGAATTATGATGTAACCATCCAGTATCATTCGGGAAAGGCTAACGTGGTGGCAAACGCATTAAGCCAAAAGGCGGTGAGTATGGGTAGTATAGCTTGCTTGGGTGTATGCAAGCGACCTTTGGCTAAGGAAATTCGAACCTTGGAGTCTAAGTTCATGCAGTTGGCATCTCAGAAAGATGTGGGGTGTTAGCAAGCATTGAGGTTAGGGCCATATTCATTGAGGAGATCAAGGCCAAACAGTTTGAGGATGAGAATTTGAATGAGCTTAGAAAAAAGACAGTGTATGGTAAGGTGCAAGATATGGTTCTTGATGCGTGGGGTGTACTCAGTTTTAAAGGAATAATTTGTGTTCCTCGAGTGGACGACTTGATTCAGAATTTGTTGACAGAATTCCATGGTTCGCGGTATTCCATTCATCTGGGTGTGACCAAGATGTACCGAGATTTGAAATGACTTTATTGGTGGCCTGGCATGAAGAAAGACATAGTTGAGTTTGTGGCTAAGTGCCAAAACTGCCAGCAAGTAAAATATGAGCACCAAAGGCCTGCAGGTTTGCTTCAGCGAATGCCAATTCTGGAATAGAAGTGGGAAAGGATAGCTATGGATTTTGTGGTTGGTCTCCCCAAGACTTTGGAGAAATTTGATTCTATTTGGGTAGTGGTTGACAGGTTGACTAAGTCAGCCCATTTCATTCCAGTCAGAGTAGACTATAATGCGCAGCAATTGGCTAAAGTGTATGTGAAAGAGATAGTAAGATTGCATGGAGTGCCCCTTTCTATCATCTCAGACCGTGGTACGCAGTTCACATCCAAGTTTTGGGGAAAATTGCATGAGGAGTTGGGTACTCAACTTACCTTTAGCACATGCTTCCATCCGCAAATGGATGGGCAATCAGAGAGGACTATTCAAGTATTAGAGGACATGTTGAGAGCATGTGTGATTGACTTTGGAGGACATTGGGATAAGTTCCTACCTTTGTGTGAGTTCTCCTATAATAACAGTTACCACTCCAGCATTGATATGGCACCATTTAAGGCACTTTATGGGAGAGGATGTAGATCACTCATAGGATGGTTTGAGGCTGGAGATGTGAAACCGTTGGGGGTTGACTTGCTGAATGATGCTCAGGATAAGGTAAGAAGCATCCAAACAAAGCTTCTAGCATCCCAAAGTCGACAGAAAAAGTATGCAGACCATAAGGTAAGAGACATGATATTTCAAGCTGGGGAGAAAGTTCTTCTTAAGGTGTCACCCATGAAAGGGGTGATGAGATTCGGCAAGAAGGCCAAGCTTAGTCCTCGATACATTGGATCATTCAAAATTCTTGACCGTGTAGGGCCAGTGGCTTATAGGTTGGCTTTACCTCCTAGCTTATCGGGAGTTCATTTGGTATTTCATGTGTCCATGTTGAAGAAGTATCATGGGGACGGGGATTACATCATAAAATGGGACTCAGTTTTGCTAGACAAGGACCTTCAGTATGAGGAGGAACCGGTTTCAATTCTTGATCGCGATGTCCGGAAGCTGAGGACCAAAGAGATAAAGTCTGTGAAGGTTCAATGGAAGCATCGTCCGGTGGAGGAAGCTACTTGGGAAACCGAGAGGGACATGCGAGACAAGTATCCCCAGTTATTCAACGATTCAGGTACTACTCTACCCTTACTTTAGCTAGTCTTTCCTAGTTGATCACTCGGGGACGAGTGATGGGTAAATTGGTATCTATTGTAACGACCTGATTCCGTCATTAGGGAAAAGCCAATGGGGAAAGAATTGGGGCCAGAAAACTTTTGAGTAGTGACTTGAAAATTCCTAACCTAGTCCAGCTTTGGATGAAATCAGAGTCAGGGAGGTTTAGGGAAATCTGGTAATGAACGAAAGATTTATTTATGAATTCAATCACATGAGTATATAGCTAAGACTTTAAGGAACCCGTACGACTTTACGAAATCGAATTCAGGCGAGTAGAACTCCCAAAACTGATCTTAGCGTGAACGGATAGTCTTTGAACGTCAAGGGTAGAAGGTGTGTTGTGAAATGAGAGTTTGAAACTCTAATTCCGACGTTCTGTCTCCGCGCAAGCCGACAGGGCGGGGCCGCTGTGGCGGGATGGGGCCCGCCGTAGCGGCCCAGTCGCGACTTAAGTCGGGATTAAGTATTATTCTGCAACATTCGTTCTAGAGAGCTAAGAAATGACCCAGGGATATTTCTTGAAGGTTTTCCACCTCTTCTAGAACTAAATGTAAGGTTTTTACTCCCCTAATCCATTTTTCGATCCGTAGAACTTAGATTTTTGGGTAATTATTAGTGGGGGAAGGTTTTGACCTGATCTTAATGGTGGAAAAGCCCTAAATTGGGTATTGGGATCTTGGGTTTTTTCCTAGGGTTGATAATGTTTATTGTAATCCGAGTAATTAGGCCTCGTTTATTTATCCTTGTATTAAATTGTTGTTTTTAGACCACGAACAAGCGGAAAGAATCCCGAAAGGGAAGATTCAAGTGCCTTAGGGGGATTCAAGCTTGGTTTCGAGGTAGGTGATTGTTTGATTCCTATTCGTGTGATGTATGTCGATTGATTGTTATATTGTATGCATGCGTGTATGCGAAGAATGAAAATGTGGATACGAACCTAATGAGTTGATTATGAACAATGCATGCCATGAACTTGTGTACTTGACTATATGATTTGAGTATTGTACATTATAGATGTGATTGTGATTATGGTTGTGTTGATTGGACCGGGTGTCACGTTCCGACACATAAATTGGATCGGGTGTCACGTTCCGACACATATATTGGATCGGGTGTCACGTTCCGACACACTAATTGAGATCGGGTGTCATGATCCGGCACACTAACAGTTTGGGTATGGGTTCCCTGAGAGGACCATTGTGTTGTCATATCTAATTGCTATTGAGAATGTTGAATTGTACATTGCTCCTGAAATGATAACTGAAATGTATTATGTATATGGGTGCTTATTATATTGTGATTGTCGTTGTATATTGTGCTTATGGGAGTAGCCGTGTGATCCTACCAGTACACTGTGGTTGTGTACTGATACTGCACTTGCTCTTTCTTTGTTGAGTACAGGGCATCTTCAGGCAGCTACTGACAGACCTCATTTAGGAGATCACTGATCGAGACCGAATTCAAGGGCGAGCCAGTTCTTCCAGGCTGCCATGAGTTCTTATTCTGTTTGGTCCATTTCTGTTCGGACTTAGACTAGTACTTTAGATATTCACTTGTTTAGTTCTGGGGTTGTATACCTTGTTCTTAGACTTGTCGTTAGTAGAGTTTTGATATATTGACTTTCAGTTTCTAGTGGTATTTTTCCGCAATGTTTTGGTAATGGTTTTGTCGAACTTCCAAAGTTTATGGGAACTCCATTTATTTCTGCATTTAAACCTGCTTTCGTATCTTTAAATGTGTAGTATTTTGGTTAAGGCTGCTTAGTTGGGTTGTAGTAATGGTTCTCCCACCAGAGGGTTAGTGTAGGTTTCAATCACGACGGTCTGGATTGTGACAATATATATATATATATATATATATATAT
>JAJONR010005211.1:0-31905 GCA_029582245.1 Solanum etuberosum | reverse complement strand
CTCTCTATATATATATATATATATATATATATATATATAAATATATATACATATATATTACATTCAATTAAGATCACAAACGTCATGTAGTGATATATTTGGCTTTTTAATTAGTAAATGTTAAATAACTCACATTTCAAATTTGAATTGATATGTATGGGATTTATTTAGTAACAAACAACTCTCTCTAAATAATTTGTAAGCTAATTTATTTAAATAAATTTACTAATAAAACATAAAATCAAGAAAATAAACAAAATAACTAAAATGATTTGATGGATATTTTTGTCTTTACATAGACTTATCCCATTGTTTTATATCCTATGTATTACTAATACCTCCAAATAGAAGGTATTAGTAATAGATCCTATAATACCATGTAGGAAGTATAACTAATCCATGGATTAGATATACGTAGGCCTAAATTCCTACCTAACATACTACTAATTAATACCATACATAATACATGGACTATTTCTTCTAATGCAGCCTACCAAACGACCCCTTAGAAAAATAAGAGAAGAGTTCAAGAGGTGAAAGAGAAAAGTTTTCAGCGTTTGTCAAGACCGCGTCGATTTTCGACAAGAATATTGTTCTTTCCAGATATGTAAGGCTTCTCACAATGTTGGACTTTTTCTTCCTCACGACATACATCTAATTCATCCGTGAAATCGTTATATTAAGAGATTCTTGAGTAGTTCTTTATATTCATTTCATTCTTTAAGAATGGAAGTTTAGAGTTTCTTGGGTTGAGGATCTTGAGTTTGAATTGTGATTCTTGGAAAGGGATTGTATGAAATTTCTATGAATTTGTGTTGGGTTTGAGAATCAAGAAGAGTTTAGAAAAAATCACCCAATTCTAGATGAGTTAGGACCCTAAATTGAGTAGAAAAATTCGTCGGATTTTTCTAGGTAGGATCCTGGGGCGGTGCGCCACCATAGCACAAAGGCCTGACTTCAGTAGTTCAGGCCGTGAGGTGACGCTCCAGCAGTGCACCAAGGCCTGACTTCTTAAGTACAGGCGCTGGGGTGATGCGCCACCAGTTTGCCAGGGTCGCCTTGTCCTTTTTCCTTTCTGTGCTTCATTCTGAATGTGATCCTTTGAATCGTGGCTACATTCTCTTCTTGTATTAAGTTTGAAAGTCTCCAACAATCCTTGAGAGATCCTACATGTCCTAATCATCTGCCTTAATTTACATTCCAAACTAAAGTGAGTTAGAGAGAAAAGTTCAAGAGCTTTTGTTGTGTTGATTTTCGGTTCTTGAGTTCATGATCCTTTTTGAAACTATATCCCTTATTCTAGAATTTCTATATGTTATACATTGAGGTTCTTGAGTTGATTAATTCATGTCTATATATTTCAGCATGAACCCTACGAATTGAGTATTCATGACGTGAGTAGTATCGTTGAGTTCTAAGTTCTTGAGTTCTGAGTATTGAATTTCCTTTATTGTCATTGAGATCCTTGAGTTGATTCGTTCATGTCTATATTTCAACATGAACTCTATTTTGATTTATAAATCTTGAGAATTTTTGAAAGCCAATATTGGTGTTTTAAACTGAGTTTTTGAGGAAAGTTTAAAGAGACATTTTGAGTAAAGTTTAAGGGAACTAAGTATTTCAAAATGTATAATTTTAACATTGAGAAAATAGAAACTTTGATTTCAAAAAAGAGTTTATGAGTTCACGGATATTTCGGAGTAGTTACCTTTTTTAAGAGTATAGTTTGAGCAATTATCTCAAACCAGAGAAAGAGTATCTTTTACACATTTGAGCACAAGTATATATTGTTAGGAGTAGCATTGAAAACCGATATGGAGATGAGTTTGACAACTCACACTCCTCATAAAACATGTAGCCAACATGGGTAAATGATCGTACTTTTTGGACGACTCCTTATTTCTTTCGAGCATAGCTTAGTGGATCCACTTAGTTGAGGTGTTCTATACCCCGCCAAGGTATAGGACAGTTCTGGCAGTGTGAGCGACACGTTGTATAATCACATAGCTCATAGTGATGGTTGTCGGTTAGAGAATCTCAAAAATAAGAGTAAATAGTACTTTATTGTACTTTTATACATCATTGAGTTTATATTTTTTTATAAGGCTTTAAAAATTGCATCTATTTTTATTGCTTTTGTATTGAAGTTGAGTTGAGGTGAGTATTTCTCCCTGTCTTGTCAGTCAGTTATCTATGCTTTCAGTTCTCCTTGCATGCTCGTACAATCAATGTACTAATGTCATTCGACATGCATCTTATAATGATGCAGATACAGGTGTTCTGGATCATCAATAGGTGCTTCACTGAGATCATTTGACATTCAACTTTAATTTAGGGAAAGGAGAGAGAACATGGATGTTGGTTGCAGCAACCTTCAACTTTAGAAATTTCTTTTAAAATTGATTCTAACCGACAACCATCACTATGAGCTATGAGATGATACAACGTCTCGTCCACGCTGCCAGAAATCTCCTATACCTTGTCGGGGTATAGAACTCCTCAACTAAGTGGATCCACTAAGCTATGCTTAAAAATCAATAAGGAATCATCTAAAAAGTATGACCTGTTGTACCCACGTTGGCTACATGGTTTATGGGGGCTGTGAGTTGTATGAACTCTCCCCCATATCGGTGCTGAATACTACTCCCAAAATATAACTTAGCTCATATGTTTTAAAAAAACACTTCCTCATCCTCAACTTTGAGATTATTACTCAAAATATTTCTCTTAAAAGAGATAGTACTTAAAACTCACCATCAACTCCTTTGGAAATCGGTGTTTCCCCTCATTTGAAATGTAAAAACATTAACTCTTGGGAATACTTAGTTTCCATATATTCATTTTTAAAAAAATTAACTCTACTCTCCTCATCCTCAAACTCAAGTGCTCAAGTCTTAAAACAAGTTTTAAAAAATTGTAAAAGACTTCTCAAAATGACTCGAAAGAACTCTCAAGACTTAACTCTTAACTCTACCTTAAATTTGAATTATGAATTCAAGAGTTATGATTCATTTTATGAATGATTTCTCGATGTTCAGATGTAGTTTAGAGTAGTTAGAATCAATAGGGAGTAAAGGTACTCTTTGAAATAACTCATACGGGCCAAACGATGGAGAAGGGGTGGGGGCAGGCAACCCTGGCGCACTGAGTTGCACAGGGCACCTGCCCTTGAACTACAGAACAACTTTTCTGGCACATTGGTGGGGCGGCGCGCCAGCCTCTGCTCAGAACTCCCCAACGAATTTTCCTTCTTTTTCTTACCCTAATTCGCCTAGAATCGAATGGTTTCTTCCCAACTCCCTTAGATTCGAATACCAAATATATGTACACGATAATATACTCAAAACAACCCTTAAATTCCTAATACTCATCTCAAGAATTCATCAAAACCCCAACAAACAAGATTAAGAATGAAATTCCAAGAATACTCATCAAGAACTCAAATCCTTCAACCTCAAGAACAAAATTTGCATTCAAATAGCTTGATTGTTGTGTGGGTGAACGAACCCAACACTATTAGAATTCACATACCTCTTAGGGATCAAACCCTTGGCGAAACAACCCTCGATCCACAAGAAATCTCGATGAACGCCTTGAACCCTTTCCTTCTTTCTCCTCTTTTCTCCTCTTGAACTCTCTTCTAAAACCCTAGGTGTATTTGGGATTATGAGAACTTACCTAAATCAGATTTGACCCCAAAAATATTACTAATTTCGTTTTAAGCTGATGGGGTAAGAAAAAGACCAAAATACCCCTCATTAATTCGGGTAACTTTCCTTAACTGGACAACTTAACTTCAAACGGGCATATCTCCCTCCGATGAACTAAAAAATTAGCAAACTGTCGTTGGAAAGAGGATTCAAATACCTTTCATTTGATATCTTATGGGCCACCTAAATAATCTTGTACCGAATGTTATGGTCATTTGAAGTTGACCCAAAATTCACAACTCAAGCATAACTTGTAAAATTTCAGATTTGGCTCTTTTCAAATTAGTTCTTTCTAAATTTAGCTTTTTCTAACGCGGGATGTTACATTTATATGCTAAATAAATCTTTTTATCTATAAAAAAATGATAAATTCTTTAAGTAAGAGAGGGTTTGGAATAATGATAGTGGAAATAATAACCCATGCAGTTATAGGTCGAGGTAAGATATTGAGGGCATCCTAGATCATTGGCTAATTCTAATTGAAATAGTCCATCATGAATAACTTGCCTGCAGTCCATTTTCATTCAACTGAATTAAAATTCCTCACGATCTACAATAAAGAGAAAGTAATAAAAAGCTTTTTGTTGTCCACCATTAGAATAAGTATAAAATTAAAAAAAAAAACTATCAAAAGAAGATAATGACAAATCAAAATACTACCACCCCATATTTATTGTTTTCATTCAATTAATATGACATTGTTTCTTTGTTTTCACATGATTTGACTATGATAACTATGTCCAGATATGCATAGATTCACCTATGATAATAAATTAAATTATTGCAT
Organism: Solanum etuberosum; assembly: GCA_029582245.1. Taxonomy (NCBI): domain Eukaryota; kingdom Viridiplantae; phylum Streptophyta; class Magnoliopsida; order Solanales; family Solanaceae; genus Solanum; species Solanum etuberosum. The sequence goes on along the minus strand of JAJONR010005211.1, from coordinate 27,408 downwards.
TAATATTATTTTTCAAGTCAGCAATTTATTACATACTACTTGAGAAATAGTTCTACTATAAATAAAGTCTCCTAAATCTGTAGATAGGGTGAGTTACACAAAAAAGGAGGAGATGACAGATTGACTGCTATATGCAAAGCAAGTTAAAAAGATTCCTACATTTTATGGAGGAAACAATGATGCAAAAAAGGTTGATAGTGATGTATCTAAATACCGATTTTTTAACTTTAAAATAACTAAAATATATAATAGTTTTACTAAGTTATATTGAAATACACGTTTTGTATTCATCAGATGCAAGTAATTATTCTATGCAAATAATTTATTATCTTTGGAGTAATGTTATTTTCTGATCCTTCACATGGATGTTAGTGAGAAATTGAGAGTTCAAATTTTTTGAATTGGATTACTCAATAAGATAACAATAGAAATTACAAAACCAATGTGAGTCTGATACATGAATAAGTTTCTTATTTTCTAGCTTCCAGATAATCTCTTAGAAAATTGTAACACCTCGGTCTTAGAGGGCTAATTTTAGAAAGAACTAAATTAGAAATAGCGAATTTGAGATTTGTGCAAGTTAGTCTTCAATTGTGAGTTTTGGGTCAACTTCAAATGACCGTAAATTTCAGTACTGGATGAGTTAGGTGGCTCATAAAGTATTGAATGAAAGATCTTTGAGTTCTTTTTCAACCGCCACCGAGTTTGCAAAATTTTGAGTTCGGATGAGGGAGATATGCCCGTTTGAATTCAGCCTGTCTAGTTAAGGAAATTCATCCGAAATAAGGAGGGGTATTTTGGTCTTTTTCTTATCCCGACTGAGCCTAAAAAACATTCTCACACTTTCAGGGGTCTAAACCGATTGAATTTAGTTTTAGTCTTTCAAAAGAAGCGTAGGGTTATTGAGGGGAGTTCCAAAAGAGAAAAGATAAGGGATTCAAGCGTTAGTTTAAGAAAATGAAGATTTCGCCAAGAAAAAGTATTCTTTGAGGTATGTAAGCTTTCATAGTGATGGGTATGTTCACCCTCGCGCAAATCATGTGATTTTCATCCATCATTTCGTTCTTGAGGTTGGTTGATTTGAATTCTTGAGAAGTTTTGAGGTTTTAGCTTCATTCTTTAATAATGGAGTCTTGTTGAGTTCTTGTGGTGAGGGTGTTGCGAATGAGTGTTGTTGTTAATGGGTTTTGTGTGGATTCTCGTTGTTATTGTGTTGGGTTTATGATCCCAGTTGGGTTTGAAGGAAATCATTCGATTTTAGATTAGTTAGGCTTAGGAATTGAGAAGAAAAATTCATCAAAAATCTGGGCATGGGGGTGGGACGGCGCGCCACCACTGCACCAGAACTTCTACCCAGTAGTTTGGGGCCTGGTGAGGTGCGCCACTTAGTAGGCCCCAACTATTATTCTGAAGTTCTGGGGCTGGCGCCCCGCGCCAGGAACGCCAGTTCCCCTACCCATCCGTCCTTCTTTCCGTGAGAGTTCCATCGAATCGCACCTATGTTCTCTTCCTGATTTCCACACTTAAAATCTTCATCAATCTTTGAGAAATACTATTTATCCAAATCATAACTCTTGAGTTCATATTTCAAATTCATGAAAATATTAAGAGTAAATTTCGAGTAAAGTCTTTGAGTCACTTAGAGAAGTCCTTTACAATCTTTTAAAACTTATTTTAAGACTTGGGTACTTGAGCATGAGGATGAGGAGAGTTGAGTTCATGTTTTCAACATTAATATAAAGGAACTATGTATTCCCAAAGAGTAAATGTTTTATAATTAAAGTGAGAGGAAATTTTGATTTCCTAATGAGTTCATGAGGAGTTTTGATCATAATCTCTTTTAAGAGAACCTTTTAAGTAATAATCTCAAAGTTTGAGGATGAGGAAATATTTTTAAACATATGAGCATGAGTTATATTATTGGGAGTAGTATTTAGCACCAATATGGTGACGAGTTCAGACAACTCAAAGTCCTCATAAACCATGTATGCCAAAATGGTTAAAGTATCATACTTTTTAGATGATTCCTTATTGCTTTTAAGCATAGCTTAGTGTATCCACTTAGTTGAGGATGTATTATACTCCATCAAGGTACTACAACAAGGTATAGGACAGTTTTGGCAGTGTGGGCGAGACGTTGTATCATCACATAGCTCATAGTGATGATTATCTACTGTTTCAAAAGATTTCTTTATAATGCATCTTCATTGTTGCTTTTATATTGAACAGAGTTTGAATATTTCTGAGTTTGAGTATCTTTGAGTATCCTTGAGTTCAGTTGAGATGAGGTGAGTATGTTCTCCCTTTTTATCAGTTCAAGCTTATGTCTGTGCTTTAGAGTTTCCCTTACATGCTCGTACATTCCATGTACTGAAGCCATTTGGCCTGCATCTTTCATCATGCAGATACATGTAACCAGGGTAATCAACAGGCGCTCCGTTGATACCACTTGCAGTTCCAGAGTTACTTTGGTGAGCCTCCTTTCTTCGGAGGGTTCCGCATTTACTTTCAATCGTATTAGGATGTCGTGGGTCTTGTCTCGACTTCCATCATAGTTTTTATAGGTTTCATATATAGACAATAGTATTTGAGGAGTCTTTCTTTCATTTCCCTTATTTATGTTTTAAAGACTTTGAGTTGAACACTTGAGTTCTTTTGAGTATTTCTGATTCAAACTATTATCATTTATGATATCCTTATGAGTTGAGTTTACATTGAGGTCCTTATTGATGAGTAAGGAGCCAAGCTAAGGGTTTGCTTGGGGGACCAGTAATGGTTCTCGAGTGTCGGTCACGTCCAGGGTGTAGGCTCGGGGCTTGACAAACTTGGTATCAGAACACAAAGTTCAAGAGTCTTAGGGTGTCTATGAAGTCGTGTCTATAGATTCTTAGTTATCGATGTGAAGAGCGCCACATCAATAATTAGGAGGCTACGACATTTAGGAAGCATCTCACTTCCTTCTTACTCTTTTCATGCGATAGAGTTCAGCTCTATAAAAGTTTCTTCTAAATCGTGCTTGCATGTATCTTTCAGATAATACCTTAACAAAGAGTTTTTCGAGGTCGTCCTGCTAGGAGGAATATTGATCTCCAGGATCAAGGGGTCCCCAATCCACCAGAAGTGCAAGCTCAAGAAGAGGTCACTAATGCTGAGTTTTGGGATGCTATCCGGAGGTTGAGTCAAGTTGTGTCCAATCAAGCTGTTCAACAAAGAGCAGTTCGACAGGATGTGGCTGATACATCCAGGATCCGTGACTTCTTGAGGATGAATCCCCAGGAATTCACTAGGTCAAATGTCACTAAGGATCCAGAGAACTTTGTGGAGGAGCTGCATAAGGTATTTGAGGTTATGCATGTTGTTGATGCTGAGCAAGTGGAGCTAGTTGTATACCAACTCAAGGGTGTTGCTAGGATCTGGTACGACCAATGGAAGAAGAGTAGAGCTGAAGGAGCACCAATTGTGAGCTGGGTTGTGTTTGAAAATGCCTTCATGGGGCGTTTCTTTCCCCGTGAGCTAAGAGAAGCAAAGGTAAGAGAATTCCTCACTCTTAAGGAGGAATCCATTAGTGTGCATGAGTACAACCTCAAGTTCACTCAACTATCCCGTTATGCTCCAGAGATGTTTGCTGACAAGAGGAGTAGGATGAGCTGGTTTGTTTCTGGGTTGTCTCGTCTGTCAAGCAAATAGGGGAAAGTTGCTATGTTAATAGGGGACATGGACATAGCAATGCTTATGATCCATGTGCAACAAGTTGAGGAAGATAAGCTGAGAGATAGAGAAGAGTTCCGGAACAAGAACTCTAAGACTGCAGGTAATGAGTCCAGAGCAGAAGACCGGAAATGTAAAACGGTCAACCTTTCAATGAAGGCCAATCGGGCCTGCTCAATCATCTGCTAGTACACCTGCGCAAAAGAACAGAGGTGAATTTAGGAATCAGAATTTGCAGAACTTCAGAGCTCGCCCTGCCCAATCTCAAGGTAGTGTGGCACAAGGCGCCAAGTGGACCCCAACATATTCTAAGTGTGGTAGAAACCACCCAGGAGCATGTCGTGATGGCTCCACTTGCTGTTTCAAGTGTAGTCAGATAGGTCACTTCATGAGAAAGTGCCCTAAGAACCGGCAACGAAATGGTAATGGGGGCAATAGCGCCCAATCTTCTTCAGCGGCTCCGACAGACAGAGCTGCACCTAGAGGAGCTACTTCAGGGACAGGTGGAGGAGCAAACCACCTGTATTCTATTACCAGTCGCCAAGAGTAAGGGAATTCACCCGATGTTGTCACTGATATGATTAAAGTATTTACTTTTTATGTATATGCATTGCTAGATCCAGGTGCGAGTCTATCTTTTGTGACTTCATATATTGATATGAGGTTTGATATCCTTCCTGAGTTACTTCTTGATCCCTTCAGTTTTTCCACACATGTTGGTGAGTCTATTATAGTTGAGAGAGTTTATCGTGATTGTACCATCTCTGTCAATCACAAGGACACCATGGTTGACTTAGACGAGTTGGACATGGTTGACTTTGATGTTATTTTAGGTATGGATTGGCTTCATGCCTGTTATGCCTTAGTTGATTGTAGAACTTGAGTAGTAAAGTTCCAGTTTCCTAATGAGCCAGTTATAGAGTGGAGGAGTAGTTCAGCAGTGCCTAAGGGTTGTTTTATTTTGTACCTTAAGGCCAGAAGGTTAGTTTCCAAGGGGTGCATCTATCACTTAGTATGAGTTAATGACTCTAGTGTTGAGACACCACATATTCAGTCAGTTCCACTTATGAGTGAGTTTCCAGAGGTATATCTAGATGATCTACCCGTAGACCTTCCTGAGAGAGAAATCGACATAGATATTCTTCCTGATACTGAACCTATTTCTATTCCGCCATATAGAATGGCTCAAGCTGAGTTAAAAGAGTTGAAAGAGCACTTGAGAGATCTTCTTGATAAAGGTTTCATTCGACCAAGTGTCTCACCTTGGGGCGATCTGGTCTTATTTGTGACGAAGAAAGATTGTTCTCTTAGGATGTGTATTGATTACTGCCAATTGAACAAGGTTACTATCAAGAATTAGTACCCCATTCCGAGAATTAATGATCTTTTCGATCAACTTCAGGGTGCCACTTGCTTTTATAAGATGGACCTTAGATATGGATATCATCAGTTGAGAGTAAGAGAAATTGACATCCCGAAGACAACATTCAGGACCCGCTATGGTCATTATGAGTTTCTTGTTATGTATTTTGCTTTACTAATGCTCCTACAGCGTTCATGGATCTTATGAACAGAGTGTTTAAACCTTATCTTGATATGTTTGTTATCCTATTCATTGATGACATTCTAATTCATTCGAGGAATGAGGAAGATCACGCTAGTCATCTCAGAATAGTTCTCCAAACTCTTAAAGATAGAGAGTTGTATGCCAAATTTTCCAAGTGTGAGTTTTGGCTTAAGTATGTGGCATTCTTAGGCCACGTTGTATCTGGAGAAGGGATTCGTATTGACACTCAGAAGATTGAGGCGTGCAGAACTGGCCCAGACCCACATCTCCAACTGATATTATGAGTTTCTTGGGATTGACTGGTTATTATAGGACGTTTGTCGAGGGGTTTTCATCTATTTCATCCCCGTTGACTAAGTTGGCTCAGAAGACAACAAAGTTTCAATGGTCTGAAGCTTGTTAGAAAAGCTTTCAGGAAATGAAAATGTGGTTGACTACTGCCCTAGTATTGACTTTACCGAAAGGTACACAAGGCTTTGTTGTGTATTGTGATGCGTCTAGAGTTGAACTTGGTTGTGTATTGATGCAGAATGGCATGGTTATAGCTTATGCCTCCAAAAAGCTGAAGATTCACGAGAAGAATTACCCAACCCATGATCAAGAGTTAGATGTTGCAGTGTTCCCTTGAAAATATGGCGCCACTATCTTTATGGTGTTCATGTAGATATTTTCACTGATCACAAGAGTCTTCAGTATGTTTTCATTCAAAAAGAGCTTAATCTCAGACAGAGACGGTAATTTGAGTTACTCAAGGATTACGACATGAGTATCCTCTATCACCCAGGTAAGGCTAATGTTGTTGTTGATGCCTTGAGCATGTTGTCTATGGGTAGTACGGCCAATGTTGAGGAAGGCAAAAAAGAATTAGCATCAGATGTGCACACACTTGCACGGTTGGGAGTCCGGCTATTGGATTCCAATGAGGTGGAGTGGTGGTGATTAATGGAGTTAAATCATCACTAATATATGAAGTGAAATAGAAACAAGACCAAGACCCTGTTTTGCTTGAATTGAAGGCAAATGTTCATAAGCAGAAAGTGATGGCTTTTGAACAAGGGGGAGATGGTGTGTTGAGGTATCAAGGTAGATTGTGTGTACCAAAGGATGATGAACTCCAAGAGAGGATCATGGAGGAATCTCATAGCTCCATATATTCGATCCATCCTGGTTCCACAAAGATGTACCACAACTTAAGAGAAGTATATTGGTGGAGTAGCATGAAGACGTGTATTGCAAAGTTCATTGCTAAGTGCCAAAATTTCCAACAAGTCAAGGTAGAGCACCAAAGGGCTGGTGGTATGGCTCAGAACATAGATCTTCATGAATGGAAGTGGGAGATAATCAATATAGATTTCATTACTATTTTGTTGCGGTCTCGCAGGCTGGACGATACGATTTATGTGATTGTAGATCGGTTGACTAAATCATCCAATTTCTTACCAGTAAAGACAACCTATTCAGTAGAGGATTATGCCAGATTATATATTCAAGAGATAGTCATACTTTATGGAGTTCCGGTGTCTATCATTTCAGATAGAGGTGCACAATTCACCGCATAATTTTGGATGTCTTTCCAGAAGGGTTTGGTTTCGAAGGTGAACCTTAGTACTGTTTTCCATCCCTAGACTGATGGCCAAGCAGAGCGAACGATTCAGACTATAGAGGATATGTTGAGGGCTTGTGTGATCAATTTCAAAGGTATATGATATGATCACTTACCTCTCATAGAGTTTGCTTACAACAACAATTATCACTCTAGCATCCAGATGGCTCCTTATGAGGCTCTTTATGTCAGAAGATGTAGATCTCCTATTGGATGGTCTGAAGTTGGTGAAGCTGGGTTGATAGGAAAATACATGGTTCATCAAGCTATGGATAAAGTAAAGATCATTCAAGAGAGGTTGAAAATAGCGTAAAGTCATCAGAAATCCTATACCGATATTAGGAGAACAAACTTAGGGTTTGAGGTAGATGATTGGGTTTAATTTAAGGTTTCACCTTTGAAGGGTGTTATGAGGTTTGGAAAGAAGGGGAAACTCAGTCCTCAGTATATTGGTCCTTACAGAAGATCCAAGAGGATTGGCAATGTAGCTTATGAGTTAGAGCTACCGCCAGATTTAGGAGTAGCCCATCCGGTGTTCCACATTTCAATGTTAAAGAAGTGTATGGGCGATCCTTCACTTATTATACCTACTGAAAATATTGGTATTAAAGACAGCCTATATTATGAAGAGATACCTGTTGAGATGCTTGATCGTCAGGTTCGCAAATTGAGAACCAAGGAGGTAGCATCAGTCAAGGTTATTATGGAGGAATCATTTTATTGAGGAAGCTACTTGGTAGGATGAGGAGGATATGAAGAAGAGAACCCACATCTCTTTCCTTCAAGAAAAATTCCCGACCAAGGTAAAGACTTTTTTGTAAAACACTCTTTAAATTGCTATGCTATGTTGTGTTAAATTGCATGTTGGGTGTGTGAGCTGGGTGTTAGATGTTTCTACCCTTAATTATACATAGATTGATTTCATTCAAGGACGAATGTTCCCAAGGGGGAGATATTATAACACCTCGGTCTTAGAAAGGGCTAATTTTAGAAAGAACTAAATTAGAAATACCCAATTTGAGATTTATACAAGTTAATCTTCAATTGTGAGTTTTGGGTCAACTTCAAACGACCATAAATTTCAGTACAGGATGAGTGAGGTGGATCATAAGATATAAATGAAATATCTTTGAGTCCTTTTTTCAACGCCACCGAGTTTGCTAAATTTCGAGTTCGGATGAGGGAGATATGCCCGTTTGAATTCAGCCTGTCCAATTAAGGAAATTCATCTGAATTAAGGAGGGGTATTTTGGTCTTCTCCTTACCCTCACCTAGCCTAAATGTTTTTCTCACCCTTTTAGGGGTCTAAACCGATTGAAATCACTTTGTCTTTCAAAAGAAGCGTAGGATTTTTTAGGGGAGTTCCAGAAGAGAAAAGATAAAGGATTCAAGCGTTCGTTCAAGAAAATAGTGATTTCACCAAGAACAAGTGTTCTTCGAGGTATGTAAGCTTTCATAGTGATGGGTTTGTTCACCCTCAAACCAATCATGTGATTTTCATCCATAATTTCATTCTTGAGGTTGATTGATTTGAATTCTTGAGAAATTTTGAGGTTTTAGCTTCATTCTTTAACAATGGAGTCTTGTTGAGTTCTTGAGGTGAGGGTCATGCGAATGAGTGTTGTTGTTGGTGGGTTTTGTGTTGATTTTCATTGTGATTGTGTTGGGTTTATGATCCCAGTGGAGTTTGAAGCAAATCATTTGGTTTTAGTTGAGTTAGCTTAGAAATTGAGAAGAAACATTTGTCAAAAATATGGGCATGGGGTGGTGCGGCGCGCCACCACTACTCTAGAACTTCTGCCTAGTAGTTTGGGGCTTGGCGCGGCACGCCACTCAGTGCACCTCAACTACTATTCTGATGTTTTGGGGCTGGCGCCCCGCGCCATTTAATGCGCCAAGGACGCTAGGTCCCCTACCCATCCGTCCTTCTTTCCATGAGAGTTCCATCGATCGCACCTATGTTCTCTTCTTGATTTCCACACTTAAAATCATGCTAAATCTAAAGGGCTATATATGCATTTAGTCAAAATTAAAGAAGGAGTAATTGACAACTATTATAGTTCTTAGAGGTATATTTAAAAACTTTTAAGTAGTGCAAGGTCTTTTATGCTCTATAAAAGCTTCAATCTCCTTTCTTTAGCACTCAAAACCCTACATTTCACTTAGCCGCCATACTCCTTTTATTTTGTATATGAATGGCCTTCATGAGCCGTAGTTGTTACTCAAATGACATTAAGTGATGAATATATTTTAAGGATTTACCTGAAGATGGCTTGCAAAGTGCATCCTAGTAAGTCAGACACATTCATTAGCTCAAGGATATCTTTCAGGTAACATCCTGTAGGTTAATTCCATTAAAATGTAAATTTACTTTAATCAAGTTTTACATGTTAAAACTTTACCAAAAATTCTTGTTAATTCTTTGGTTTTTTTTAAAACAAATTTTTAGTGTGAGGACCTTTTAATTCATTATTTACAAAGGTCCATACAGATTAGGAAAGCCAAAAAAATTTGAGCTTTGTTGACATTCTGTCTATCTTCTCTACCTAACCTCCGATTCCTCAAGCAATGTTCCCTGCGTGGATTCACCGGAGTTTCGAACTCAAGGACTTCCGGATTGATCTTTTCGTCAGAGACTTACTGGATACTCTGCTTCACTGAGGTAATTTTCTCTTCTTCCTAGGTGATCCAAAGGTCGGATCACTCTTAAAGCTCCTGATGATACTCATTCTTTCTCTTAGTATGGACCACCTCATTTTGGGAGTTTATTGTAGATCTAGCTCATGTATGCCTAAGATTTAATTGTATATGCAAAAGTTGTTGTAGTTATGTCTTAAGCTGCCGCCGCTCCTTTGTTTCATAACTTAACTTGTATAACTTATGACCACTCCTTCCGTTTGTTGTATATACTTCTTACCCTTTTATCCTCATTTGCGTCATTGTTGCTTGATTTTACGAGTCTTTATGCGAAGAACTGGTACTTTTGCTTTTTCTATGTTTAGGACTTGTCTTGCTCTAACTGCAAGTTAATGAAAACTGTGATATTCATGACTTTTTTGGCCTTGTATTGATATGTTAGCTATACAATCTGCCAAATTATTGCCTTCTCTGTATGTGTGTGTGATTATAGTACCTGTTAGAAGCATGATGTCTCTGGTTTCCTCTATTCTCTCCACCAATTCCCAAGGTACTTTTCACTCCTTCTGGATTAGTTTTTTTTGACCAAGTGTATCAGTTTCAAATAAAACATCCTGTAAGTTCCTTTCTTTTCAAGTTCTTAAGGAATCTAGGATTGCTAAATATTATGCCTCCATGTTTGTAGAAATTCCTATTCCTTTTGATTTTGCAAATATTAGATCCCCTCTGTTATCTCTTATACAATAATCAAAAGAACTCAAACCTAGATTACCTCTCCTGGCTCCATCAGTGTTGCATTTTATTCTCCTACTGTCAGGAGGCTTCCATGTACCACTGAGGTAGTATAGCATTGGTTGATAGTTCCCTATTCTTCTAATTATGTCTGGACATGACCATTCTATTCTTTTTATCCATGGATACTTCTTCTTTATTAGATGTCTCACAACTCCAACTATTTGGTTTACCATCTCCTCATAGCTGATGTTACTTCCATGTTTGATTGCCTTTCTCCTTTTCCATATAGTCCACAAGATGATGGATGGTATGGCTCTGTAAACTTCCTGTAACTTTGGTGATGCCTTTTGTTTCCACAATGATATTATAAGTTGTTGCAGTAGCATTCCCTCCATCTTTATTCCTGTACAATTAGCAAAATGCCTCCATAGTTTATTTGCTATGGGGCTGTTAAAAATAAACGTGTCATTGTTTCCTCCTTCTTGTTCAAACAACACCAACATCTTGATACTATGTTAATCTTCATCTTTTTAAGATTGTCATTTGTCGCAATTCTTCTCTTTCAAACCCCTCCACATAAAGAAGCTGAATTTAAAAGGGAGCTCTTTCTTTCAGATCAACTCATAGTCTCTTCTTATCTCCTGCTTATTTCTCAATAAATTTCAAGCAGACTTCACAGTAAACCTCCCCTGTGTGTTGCCCATCGACTAAGCTACATCATTGCCAGACTATGTTGTTGGAGTTTTTAGCTATCTATGATGTGATCAATCATTTCAGTGGATAATTTCTCTATAACACTTGTCTATTCAACCTTCCTTCTGTAATAAATTCCTTCACTTCAATCTCTTCCTCCACTGCCTCTTCCTCCAAACAGTACAGGGCCCCTAACTTGGTCTAGTTATCAAACTAAAAGCTAGAAGATGCTGTCTTAACCTGCCACTATATTTCATGCTCCACCTCTTCTCTAATGAGAACCATTTTCCTCCACACATGTGATGTCCCAAAACCTTGAGCAATGATAGGATGATGCTTCTTACAATATTTATACCACATATATGAAGCCCATAGTTATGAGGTGGCAGTTCTGAAGTTCCACCAGAGCTTGGCAAATAAAGCCTATGATACATCATGTAATGATCCCAGACCCAAACCCCCTTCCTCCTTTTGGTTACACATTTTGTCCCTTGCCACCCAATGCTTGTTTTTTGAGCCAGTTGTGTTAGCCCAAAAAGACTTGGCAAAAATCCTATGCAGCTGATTTACGACCCCAACAGGTGGGTTCATGGTTGACAGCATGTACACAGGCACTGATTGTAGCACATGAGCTATTAATATATACCTCTCTCCAAAAGATAACAATCTATGCTGCCACAAACTGATCTTTTTCATGACCATTTTAATCAATTCTTCAAAGTGTTTTCCATTTTTCCTCCCATAGAAAATAGGGAAACCTGAGTAGGTGAAGGGAAAGGAAAGAAGCCTTGCTTTATTCCTGTGATCCTCCTGATTTGATTACAAATACCAATGTGAACATTCTCATGCAAGTACACTAAACTTTTGTTCAGATTAATCATTTGCCCTGAAACTTCCTCATAAGTCCTCAACACCTTCATCATCTTCTTCATAAAGGTAGGTTATCCAGAACAGAAAAGGATGGTATCATCAGCATAACATAGATGATTAATTTCAGCACCCCATTTTTGCATGTGATACCCTTTAAACTCTGGATCTTCAAACAATTTGTCGGGGCTCCTAGCTAGTACTTTAGCAGTTATGATGAATAGAGTAGGTGACAAAGGATCACCTTGTTTCAGTGCTCTAGAACACTGAAAAAACCAAATTACTGCCCATTCAGTATCACTGAGTGCAAGTTCTTGGAGATCAATCTTACCACCATATCTATAATTCTTTCTGAAAACCCAAATTTCCTAAGCACTCTTACAAAATATTTCCAGGACACTCTATCATAAGCTTTTGCCATGTCCAATTTCACAACCACATTGTGAAATTTGTTCCTCCTATTAATATCCCTCACACTCTCCTGAGCCAGTAGGACATTTTCTATTATACTCCTCCCTTTTATGAATCCTGACTGGTTCTTTGATATAATATCTGGTATAACTGGCACCAATCTTTCATGGAGCATTCTTGAAATAATTTTGTTGGTGAAGGTGATAAGACCAATTGGACTTAAATCCCCAAAATTGTTCATTGTCTCCTTTTTGGGAACTAAGATCAGATTTGATTTGTGTGTGTGATGAACCTTAGCATCTCCATTCCAAAGTAAAATGCTTTTACCATGCTAATGATGTCCTGTTTCACAATTTACCAACAACTCTGAAAAAAGTGCCCATAATATCAATTTGGCCCACTTGCACTCTCTCCATTTAGAGCAAAAACCACACTTTTTACCTCTTCTTGTGTTGGGAGTCTTTCCATATCTTCATTTTGCTCTCTTTAGAATATTTTCCAACATGGTGTGGTATGTGGGTTCATTGGTTTCTGTGAACTGCTCCCTAAACACATTGAACGCCTCCTCTCCAATGTTTTGTGTGGAAAAAATTATATCTCCCTGCATTGTCTGTATTTCTGAAATATGTAGCTTCCTTCTTCTACCCTATACATAGGCATGAAAGAATTTAGTGTTCCTGTCTCCATTCTGAAACCACCTCATTCCAGCCTTCTGTTTCCAGTATTCCTCCTCAATGTGTATGTAGCTTTTTAAGTCAGCTTCTGCCTTTTTTAAACCAGTCATGTTTTTTGGGGTTGGATTGATTTCAAGCTAATCTTCCTTAGCTTTTATCACATCTTCTAATGTGGCCACCTATTGGAATATATTCCCAAAAGTTGATTTTCTCCATTGCACCAATACTACCTTTAATCTATTAAGCTTTTGTTGAACAATGGTAAAAGGTGATCCTTGTGCCTCCTTCTTCAAAATTGTTCAAGGTGATCCTTGTGCCTCCTTCTTCAAACTCTCCTCCACCACTCTAACAAACCCATTGTGCTTAGCCCAGAAATTCAAGAATCTAAATGGTTTGCTGATCTGCTTCTGTACATTATTGCAACTCACATGTAAAGCTGCATGGTCAGACCCTTCCCTTATAAAGTGATGGACCTCACTTTCTTGGAGGGTGTTCATATATTCATTATTTCCAAAAACTTTCTCAAGTCTTTTGAAAATACATTCCTTGTCCATTCTTCCACTCCACCAAGTAAAACAACTTCCTATAAACTTCAATTCATATAGGGCACACGTATTTATACATTGAATAATATCAGTGGTTTCATTCTGTGTAACTGGCAGGACCCCAACATTTTAGAATCATGCATGATGGTGTTAAAATCCCCTTCTACTATCCATGGACATACTGTGTTGTTAGCAATGTCTTTAAGATCCTCCCACAACTTAATCTTTCCAAAGCATTACATCTAGCATATACTGCAGTTGTCTTGACTACATTCTGATTCACTTTATGTTTGAACCAAATGGTTAGCTGCTGTACTGAGTCCATTGTATGATGTTCTTCCCAATCCTTATCCGAGAAAATCTAGATTTTTGCTGAACAATTAGCTTTAGCATGTTGTTTGCCAATCTTCTTCTATAGCTTTCTATTTCTGTTGGGCTTTGAAAAGGCTCTAATAGAGCTATATATGAATAATTATTTTTCCTGTTAAGATCAAGTAGTTTCTCAAAAGCATTTTGAAATTTGACTGATCTTATGTTCTAGAAAAGTTTGTTAATCATTGATCAATGGAGGATGATGTTCTCTTCCTGCTCCTTGTATTTATTTGTAGAGGTACAGTACTACTGCATTTCTTTTTGTGTGTTTCTTTTAGCTGCCCTATTTTTTTGGGTGAAAAATCCCAATCTCTTCCTATATGCTCTATGGATACCTCCAGAATATCTTCTTCCTCTTCATCTTGCTTTTTATGCACTTATGCAGGCTGCATCTTGTCTATTTTGGGAGTTTTTTTCTCTGGTGTACCTCTCAACTTTTGGTGTTCTTCTTCCTGTTCCTTTGTGTTCTCCTCCTTCTTCTCCATGTTAACTTCCACTTCAGCATTGTCTATGTATTTTTTCTCCCTCATTCTATCCCTGATGGCAGTACCTATATGTGTACTTTCTGCATTTGAGGTCTCCTTGGGTGATTCCATACTTTTTGAGTCAGTGCTGTTTTGAACTCTTAAAGGGGTAAGTTTTTTAGCTATGTGCTTAGACCTTGAACTTGTGCTTCCTATCTCCTTATCTTGTCTGATGTGATCATCAGCCTTCTTAAGAAGGAAATTTTCTTGTTTTTCCTTCTGCCCTTGTTGTGATCCTGGCTCATTGTTATCTCTTGTTTCCTCTTTGTCTCCTCCTTCCCCTAATGCATCAAATTTATTTGTTGTTGTCACCTATTGTTCATCATTTTTTCCTTTCCTCCTTGGATTCCATACACGTTCAGGTTTTCCTTTCGAATAAAGTCTTCCTCTTCAGTTCTCAGTTCTCAGTTCTCCTCCATTGCTTGTTGAAACTAGTAGCAGCGTCCCCATTTTCCTTCCCTTTCTGTTGTTGCCATAATTCTTTTTGTTCAGTAATAACCTTGTTTTTCTGTAATTCTTCACCTTTGTTCCTCTTTTCCTTATCTCCTTCCACTTCTTTTTCCTCCTTTGGGTATAGCTCTGGATGAAGACTGAAACATTCTTCCTCATTATGCCCCTCCAACTTACATGTCTTGCAAAATTTGGGAACGTAGTCATACTTTATAGTCACCCATCTTTCAAGTACCTCCCCTGATGTCTTCCTCATTCCCACATTAATGTGTTTTGGGAGTTCTCCAAGCAGATCCACTTCCACCTTCACTCTTGCACAGGTGGGGCGTGTTTTATTCAGGGTTTCCATATCAACACGTAGTGGCTTTCCTATAGCTGCCGCCATTGAAAAAATAGGTTTTTTCAAAAAAAAAATTGGAGGGAGTGTAGGGAAAGAGATCCATGCGATTGCAGTAGTAGTTGCTTCTTCTGGATTAAAGTTAGGTTCCCATTTCAAAGTCCTCATAGGGTACGACCAGTAATTGTGAGTGATGTAAAATTGGGGCTTTGATAGCAGGGTCACATAATCCTCCAGCAGTGAAGCCCCTAATCAATATATATCTATTGCTAAGTAGCCCTATGCTTACTTCTCCTTTGAGATCACATTGTTTCGGTATTAGTCATCTCAAATCCTTCATATCAGGCCAACCATATGAGAATTTCCCAATCACGACATATTGAAGTTTCTCACTGATAATCATTTGCTCTACTTCCTCCTCTTCTCATATTATCTTTGGTTCCCCATGCTGGTACGTGATAAGCTTTAGAGGTAATGGTTTGGTCTTTTTGGCATATGTGGCTAAGGTATTTGCATATGTAGGTTTGTTCTGAGCAATGGGCCGAATTGGCAGGCCAACCTCCATCGATGGATGCTGGCGTGGCTGTAAGCAGCCATGTTGGTGGTGAGTTGTTAGGCAAAATATTAGGTTTTAGGCTTGTAGGTGGAGAGCGTTTTTATTTTGACTCATTTCAACATATTTTTAATTTAGTGATTGATATCTTTTTAAATTTTATTAAGTCTTTGTTTAGTTTTCAATACAAGTGAATAATTTTACATTTGTATTATTAATGTATATTGGTATTTAGAGTTATCATTGTTAGGTTTTCTATAATATTGTAAATTGATTGCTTTTTTTATTCCTGAGTTAATTAGCAGAAGTAAATTCATGATTAAAAGAGACTTCTGAGTTACTATGTATTGTAACTTTAGTGAATTCATAGATCTTCCCTTGTTAAGTGGTGATCAATCTTTAATTTCTATTGTAGTCCTATTAAATGCTAAGTTGGTAACCATTGGTTTGTTGCATAGCAAGTGTTTTCTCTATTGTTTTTATGGATTTATATTTAAAGCTATATATATATATATATGGTGATTTTTAGTTAAGAACGAATCGAGGACGGGTGGTTCCTCAGGATGACTAGTATTTTGCACGATTTGTTCAGTTTTTATACAAGCCAGTAAGGACATTGGTTAATCTAATGTATATCTAGATTTTGCTCATAAATGTGTATCTAGTGTCGTGTTATCTAAATTACTCCTTAAATGTGTATAACATTTATTTCCGGCTGAAGCCAATGATGCTCACTTGCAAAATAATTTATGCTGCTGCAGCAAATGATATTTTAAGAAACATAACATCTCTTGCCGTGCATATTATTATTCAGTGTGAAATCAGTGATTTAGTGCCAAACTGTTACACTTAAGTAGTACAATATATATAGTCTTACTAAAGTAAACTATATATGTTTGTACATTTCCCAACAGTAGTTCTATTTGTTCAAGGAGGCAATCTTAGGTATATACTTTCCCAAAAAGTACAATATTTAATCAATTGAAATTTCTCATTTTTTTTTTGTTTTAGTTTGGTTATTTATCCTTCGACTTGAATTCTATAAATTTGCTTTGGAAGAGGAACATTCTTTTTGGGTAAGATTGTCCCTTTAAAAGAGACGTAAGTGTTTGATTTTAAAAAATAGGGGTGCTATTGTTATATTTTCGTAGGACTACACTCTGAAAGACATCTTTGGTTGGAAAAGCTTCGCCACAAAGTGGGACTTTTCAGTACGAATCTTGATTAATCAGCCCTATTATTTTTTTCAAATTCAACTTCACATCCATTAAAGAGGATATGGTTTCAAAGTTTGAAAATTGGTCCTACTTTGCTATATCCGAAAACTTAAAACAGGTTTAACTAGAGAGACTTACATACTTGTATTCATTATAATCATTTAATGTTTTACTTCTCTCTTTCTTTTACATAAGACAGTAGTAGTCGAGTGGTAGATTCAATTCTTTGGAGTTATTCATTCTTGTCCGCTCAATATCACATTGCATTACTCTAGTAGCTTTTGTTGATTTATGACTCTTTCTATGTCACGACCCAGGGGTACACCCTAGACGTAACATGGTATACAAGACCCCGAGAGGCCTCATATAAGCAACTTAGCTTTCATGACATAAGATAATAGAACTGAGCGGAAATTTAAAACATTTACAACAACATCAAAGTTTCATATCAAAAGCGGAACTCTTTTACACTTTGTCTCAAAACCATCTAAAATATAAATATCTTGGGACACAGCCCATACAATAATGTTCAAAATATAAAAAGCAGGAACATAAAGAAATGGTGGATATATCCTCGAATGCTATGAGGACTCACCAATCTTCAAGTCTTGACTCTACTAAGATCCTAGCCACGGGGATGAGAATCGAGATCGTCGAACCCTACATTTGGATAAGAAATGTAGGCAAGAGTATGCGTTAATACAAGATGTACTAAATATGATAGCTTGCATAAACATCAACATAAACATAAGGGTTAGACAATATAAGTCATGAGCATAATCAATGCATAAAACAGATCATCATAACATAAAAGGAATACTTCTCAAGTAACCTCAAAGCATACTTAGCCAATACATGGATAATCCTCCACAAATCTTTCTCATCGTAGTAGGCAACCTTAGGCCATCATCCAAGCTCATCATATATCATTCTCATCTTTATCTTATCTTTTATAGACATGAGGAATCACCTCTTTGCTTTTATATAAAGGCTCATGGGTAGTCGCCACTTGCCTCACATAAAGGCTAATGGGTAGTCACCTCCTGCCTTTCTTATATGGTCATGGGTAATCCCCTCCATGTCCATCTCATGGGATCATAGGTATTAGCCTCCATGCCCAACATCATATGAGATGGGTATTCGCCTCCACATCATTTTATAAGGAATCATAGGTATTCGCCTCCACATCATTTTATAAGGAATCATAGGTATTCGCCTCCATGTCCTTTCAATATAAGATACGGATATTTGCCTCCACATCATTCTATCATAAGATATGGGTAATCGCATCCACATCATTCTATAAGGTATCATGGGTACTTACATCCATGTCCAACATTAGGGAATAAGGGTAGTCACCTCTTACTCTCCTCTAAGGAATATGGGAAATAACCTCATATCATACTCATCTAGAGGTCATGGGTGATCACATGTTGCCTTATCAATTTAGTCTTTAGTTTAGATTCATTTTAGGTGAACAATCCTTTCAACCTAGAATCATTCAATGTGATAAAAGCCTTTCACAACCATAACATAAGCAATTCATGTGGGAACTATATCTTCCACTACAATTACATCAATAGTCAACAATTGACAACATAAGCTTTACTCTCAAAGCACTATATTTCATACTCATTCTATATGCTTAATCTCAAGAAATTCAATATCATAATCATCTCATAAGCTTCAATCTCAAAGCAATTCTAATCATGATTCATCATATAGGGTTCAATTATAACGTATTTCATCAATCCTAGATTGAATACATCTAAACCCATAATTTCTCCTTTCATGGCATAAAATCCATCTACATCAATTTCATCTTTCTAGGCATGGGTACATGTAATTTCATCCTAAAAACATGTAATTCTATCAATTCAATCATAATCCACTCAATTGGATCAACATTCATCAATACCCACATCATTGGAAGAAACCCTAACTCAAATTGGGGAATTTCATCTTCTCAATTGGGGAAATCTTAGGGACTCCATGGATGAAAAGCCATCATAACTTGATTACAAAGCCCACAAATGCTTGAGAATTGGAGACTTGACCTTGATCCTAGCTCCAACTATTTCTTCTTCTTCAAGTTCTAGAGAGAGAAATATTTGAGAGGAAGACTTTGGAATTTCTTTTAGATCTTGAGAGCATGGGTCTTAATTTGGAGAAATTTGAGAGGAGGATGCTTATATAGGTCCTTAGATGTAGGGTAAAATGATGTAGTTTCGAATTAAAATAAATCTGTAAAGACCCAAAAGACCCTAACTTAAAACCCACAAGTACTGCTCGCTGAGGCTCGCCTAAGGGCACTTGGCGACTCACCAAGTGAGCCCTTGGCTCACCCAATTTTACAGTAACTCACTTCAAGGAAGCAAACCACTAGGTGATGGGGAAGGGACTTTGGTGAGGCGCCGATTGGAACGGTGAGCCCGACTTGGCTCACCCATATTTACAGAATGATGGCTAGTAGGGACCAAGCTAAAGGGAGAGGAGGGTCCATTTGGTGGATTACCAAGTAGTCTCGGTGGATCGCCTAATAGACTACAAAGTGAGGATTTTCCTTTTTCTAAATCCGGGGTGTTACATTATCTCCCTCTTGGGAACATTCATCCTCAAATGACATTCCTAGACACATTTCGAAAGTAAAAACTCAATACTAGCAGCCCATCATGTATTCAATCTCATCTAATGCACAAATCAAGGAGGAAACATCGACTCCAAGATAAACATAGTCAATGCACTATAAGGAAGGTAGGAACTACATCTAACAACCCAATATGCATGAAATTTCAGTATTCTTATGTTTAAGGAGGAACTACCATCTCCAAGCTAAAATCATGCTCAACACAATCTCATGGAGCCTATATGCAATTCATTCTCAAAAAGTATAGCTAAAGCATGTTCAAAAACTCATCTCATGAAGTCTATGGCAACTCATACTCTATGCACAACAACATGAGGAAAATAAATCATGTAAGCTCATTTTCTTTCAAAACACAAGTTTTTCATGAACATGCATAACATAAAGAAATCATGGAAACACATAAAATATATGACTCCAAAACAAAGAACAACCAAGAGGAACTCATTACCTCAAGCTAGAATAGGAGTAGAAGGAAAAAGATAAGGATATCGGGACATCATATCGGCCTCAGCCTCCCAAGTAGCACCCTCAACTAAATTATTCCTCCACAAAACTTTCACGGAAGCAACTTCCTTGTTTCTCAACTTCTTAACTTGCCGGTCCTAAATCTCAATCAGAACTTTCTCGTAAGAAAGACTTTCATTCACTCCCAAACCCTCTAAGGGAACTATGGATGTCGGATCTCCAACACATTATGTTTTTCATAGAGACATGGAAAACTGGATGCACGGATGCCAAATCATTAGGCAATTCTAGCTCATAAGCAGCCTTACCAACACGTCTCAAAATTGATATGCGCCTACATATCGGGGACTAAGCTTCCCTTTCTTCCCAAATCTAATTACACCCTTCATGGGTGAGATGTTTCAAGTAAGCCCAAATCATAAACATTAGGAACACACAACGACCTTGATATCTAAGATCACCATCTCCCCCTTGGTAGGAAGCCTCAATGGACTTTCTAAGTACCGCTTTATTTCAAATTTTCTACTAAGGTCGGATCAAGACATTGGTTAGCTTTCACTTCTAACACAAAAGATGATTCAGAATCATCTTAAGCCATAACACTACCCTTAGGAGGGTCTACTACTGAACATATTAAGGTATTGTCTAAACACCCTATTCATCTAATCCATAAGTGCCGCCGGAGCATTAGTCAAATCAAACAACACTATCACAAACTCATAATGACCATACTGGATTCTAAAAGTCGTTCTCGGAATATCATCATTCTTCACCCTCAATCGGTGATAACCCGACCTAGAGGTCAATCTTAGAGAAGTAACTAGCTCTATGTAGTAGTCATATCCTGTAGACCATCGGGTAAGGATTAGGTGAAAGACCTTATAGAGTTAAACTCTATCTCACGACTTAGAGAAATGAAAAAGTGAAGTTTCCTAAGCATCTAATAGATTCTCATTCATAAATGTGGTGCGCTTCACACTCATGAACAAGACTTTACTCGACGTGGCTTATGAGACATCCTAGGACCATTCTAAACCTTGTGCTCTGATTACCAAGTTTGTCACGACCCAGGGGTACACCCTAGACGTAACATGGCATACAAGACCACGATAGGCCTCATATAAGCCACTTAGATTTCATGACATAAGATATTAGAAATAAGCAGAAATTTAAAATATTTTCAACAACATCAAAGTTTCATATCAAAAGCGGAAGTCTTTTACAATTTGTCTCAAACCATCTAAAACATGAATATCTTGGGACACAACCCATACAATAATGTTCAAAACATAAAAGGAAGGAACATAAGGAAATGGTGGCTATATGCTTGAATTCAATGAGGACTAACCAATCTTCAAGTCTTGCCTCTACTAAGATCCTAGCCATGGGGATGAGAATCGAGATCATCGAACCCTACATTTGGATAAGAAAAATAGGCAAGAGTATGTGTTAGTACAAGATGTACTAAATATGATAGCTTGCATAAACATCAACATAAACATAAGGGTTAGACAATATAAGTCATGAGCATAATCAATGCATAAAACAGATCATCGTAACATAAAAGGAATACTTCTCAAGTAACCTCGAAGCATACTTTGCCAATACATGGATAATCCTCCACAAATCTTACTCATCGTTGTAGGCAACCTTAGGGCATCATCCAACCTCATCATCTATTATTCTCATCTTTAGTTTATCTTTTATATACATGAGGAATCACCTCCTTGCCTTTCTATAAAGGCTCATCTTGCCTCACATAAAGGCTAATGGGTAGTCGCCTCTTGCTCTCTTCTAAATAATATGGGAAATCACCTCATATCCTACTCATCTAGAGGTCATGGGTGATCACCTCTTGCCTCTTTAATTTTAGTCTTTAGTCTACATTCATTTTAGGTGAGCAATCCTTTCAACCTAGAATCATTCAATGTGAGAAAAGCCTTTCACAATCATAACATAAGCAATTCATGTGGGAACTATGTCTTCCACAATAATTACATCAATAGTCAACAATTGACAACATAAGTTTTACTCTCAAAGCACTATATCTCATAGTCATTCTATATACTCAATCTCGAGCAATTAAATATCATAATCATCTCATAAGTTTCAATCTCAAAGAAATTCTAATCACGATTCATCATATAGGGTTCAATTCTAACGTATTTCATCAATCCTAGATTTAATGCATCTAAACCCACAATATCTCCTTTCATGGCATAAAACCCATCTACATCAATTTCATCTTTCTAGGCATGGGTACATGTAATTTCATCCTAAAAACATGTAATTCTATCAATTCAATCATAAACAATCATAATCCACTCAATTGGATCAATATTAATCAATACCCACATTATTGGAAGAAACCCTAACTCAAATTGGGGAATTTCATCTTCTCAATTGGGGAAATCTTAGGGACTCCATGGATGGAAGGAATCCATGGATGAAAAGCCATCATACCTGGAGTACAAAACCCATAACTGCTTGAGGATTGGAGACTTGACCTTGATCCTAACTCCAACTCTTTCTTCTTCTTCAAGTTCTAGAGAGACAAATATTTGAGAGGAAGACTTTGGGATTTCTTTTAGATCTTGAGAGCATGGGTCTTAATTTGGGGAAATTTGAGAGGAGGATGCTTAAATAGGTCCTTAGATGTAGGGTAAAATGATGCAGTATCGAATTAAAATAAATTTTTAAAGACCCAAAAGACCCTAACTTAAAACCCACAAGTACTGCTCACTGAGGCTCGCCTAAGGGCACCTGATGACTCGCCAAGTGAGCCCTTGGCTCGCCTAAATTTACAATAACTCACTTCAAGGAAGCAGACCACTAGGTGATGGGGAAGGGACTTTGGCGAGGCGCCGACTGGAACGGTGAGCTGGACTTCGCTCGCCCAAATTTACAAAATGGTGGCTAGTAGAGACCAAGCTAAAGGGCGAGGAGGGTCCATTTGATGGATCGCCAAGTAGTCTCGGCGGATCGCCTAGTAGACTACAAAGTGAGGATTTTCCCCTTTCTAAATCCGGGGTGTTACATTCTAGCTCCGTTTGTGCAAACCTATAGGCTTCTCTACATTTTTGCTCAACATCTTCGTGCACTTCTCATCTTGTTCAATATCAGTAACCTCTCGTTCCAATATGTGAATCAGTTTTATTGCTTCTTCTATTGGTATCTTCAAATGTTCCATTTTCTCCTTATTGTTTTCCTATTTTTCTTGAGTATGTTCAATTTCCTTTCCAATACTATTTGCACGAAGAACATTGTCTAAATCTTTTTTCTCAAATTCTAAAATAAAACACATATCTTTGTCTCTCTCTGCAATGAGCAAATTATATTTATTAGCAATCATGTTCTTGACATCTTCGTAGAATGAACCATAATCAACACCAATCAAATTCAATGTGGAGAAAGAAGAGTTGGAAAAATAAACCACGTCATCCAAACTGGTAGTCGTCTCAGAAGTGAGATGAGACACCAACATTGTCTCGACTTATCAGTCAACACGTTCTCAACTAAATATGAATTACTAATTTGTAGAGAGAGAGAGATAGAGATATGTGTTCTATTTTAGAATTGGAGAAAAAAAGTTTAAATGTTGTTCTTCGTACAAATGATATTGGAAGAAAAACTTAACATACTCAAGAAATACAGGAAAAGGATAAGTAGAAAAAGAACCATTTGAATATACAAATAGGAGATGCAAGAAAAATTATTTGTAGATTTGAATGAGTGTTTGCTGATATTGAACAAGATGAGAAGTGCACGAAAGATGATGACCAAAAACATAGAGCAACCCGTAGAATTGCACAAGCTGAGGTAGGAAAAATCAGTAATCAAACAAAGGCAGCTACAGTAATGCAGTGGTATATTAAGCAACACTAGAATGAAGATCACTAAGAGATTGAATCCACCACTCGACTGCTATAGTCTTATGCAAAAGGAAGATAGAAGTAAAACATGAAATGATGATAATGCATACTAGTATGTAAGTCTCTAGTTGAACATGTTTTAAGTTTGGGATATAGAAAAGTAGGACCAATTTTAAACTTTAAAATCATATCCTCTTTAAATATACGTGAAGTTGAATTAGAAAAAATAATAGAGTCTAATTAATCAAGATTCATACAGAAAAGTCCCTCTTTGGTGCGAAACTTATCCTACCGAAGGTGACTTTAACAGTGTTATCTTACAGAAATATAACAGTAGTATGTCGTTTTGATGATTGACAAAGTATTTTGATATTAACAAAAGTAAACTATGTTGCATTGCTTATCATCATCAAAAAGGGGGAAATTGTTGGGAAATAGGAAAACATATAAGTAGTTTTGATGAATGATAAAGTGAACATGGTTCATGACTTGTTGTCTTGTATGTACTCTATCAGGTGAACCAGATCCTAGACGTGAATGCAGACAACTTGTACATATATAGAAGATTGCAGCAAAGAAGGAAAATAATAAATTGCATAAAAAAGGAGTGAAAAAAAGAGAAAGAAATAACTTAAATAAAAGTTCCAAAACGGAAAGAAATAAAGAGTAAAAATAAAGTAAAAATAGGAGTCAAAGTTTCGTTATAAGATGAAACTCTATTTAAAGAAGGAAATCGGAAATTTCCTTATAGAAGGCCATGTCCTATTCGAAGTAAAAGTCATAGTCCATGACATACTAGGGCATGACAAATTTCAAGTATATATGTCATGAAGACCATTAAGAGCCGCAATTATTGCATATTCATGAAATATATCATCTTGAGAGCAGTAGCCATTGGAGCAAACCTGCATGACTTCGTCATAGCAATACACGAACCTGGTTCACGAGTTTTGTTCAAGTCTTTTCTATTGAATGTTGAAGTTTGATTAGAAAAAAGGCTAGAGTTATTAGTCTTTGCTGAGTTTCTCTATGTTTATTATTGAGTAGTAAATTGTAATAATTCCTAGATAGAAGAGAGTAGTTTTATGTGATGTTTGTAACAAGAAGCTAGTTTGACTTCTTGAAGAGTAGTTAGTGTAGGTTGTTACAAGAAGCGAGTTTGACTTCTTGGAGAGTAGTTAGTGAGATTTGTAACAAGAAGAGTTTATCTTCTTGGAGAGTTGTTAGAATAGTAAGAGTTAAATGTTGAGTTGATGTACTAAAGTTAGTCCCTTAGATTATAGAGTTATAATCTTAAACCACTCTTTGAACTTAGTGGAGTTTGCTGAAAATCCCACACGGTAGATCATGGTTTTTTTTAATTCCCTTGAGCAAGGAAGTTTTCCACAAAAATATCAAGTGTTATTTACTTTCTGTTCTAATACGACTCTACAAACCGGGTTCCTGGAAATAATTGTTGGTGCGTAGTTTTCTTTCACTTATTTTACAGAATAGAATACTTAAGTCTCTTATAAAGGGACAATCTTACACAAAAAGAATATTCCTCCCTTAAAGTAAATTTAAATAATTGTAGTTGAATGATAAATAAGCAAACTAAAACAAAAAACGGAAAGGAGAAATTTCAATTTATTAAATATGGTACTTCTTGGGAAAATACAAACCCAAGGGAATTATTGTACTACTAAAGTGTAACAGTTTGGCACTAGATTTGATGCGCAATGGGATGATATTATTATAATATCAAATTTAAAATAGGAAAATTCTAGAGTCTTTTGCACACACTTCACTATTTCATCTGCACTTCATACTAATTTTTGTGTGCTTCTACAATCAAAATGCCTTTTTATTCCTGTCAAGAAATCTTCTTTCTCTCTCAGAGCCCTTCCCTTCTTCGCTTTGCTTTAGAGCTATCACTCACTTTTCTATCCAGAAAGAATTCCTTTTTCAAGCAGAAGTAAGTAAGACTGCCATCACAGAAAAAAGTGAAACACGACCTCCACCTATTTTTCCAAGACCTTTTGCTCAGATTTCATCTACACATAGTATTGATGATCCTAAATCACACGCGATAATCAATGCAAAGTTGGTGATTGTAATTCTCTTTGTAGGAAGCAAAGTTCAAGAAAAAAGGGCTCCCAAAATATCTGAGGTCCCACCCATTCGTACCTTTCTAAACGACCACAAAACCATGTTTTAAGACGCAGCCGCGGTCACCCTCCAAAACAAAGATCAAATGGTGAGGTAGCTAGTCTCTTACTTTCGCTTCATAGTTTTACATCTTCTACATGATCAGTATTTTAGTTCAATGTTTATTTGGGACTTAGTATTAAACTAGATCCAGAGTCAGATTCATAGGATTCTATGATAACGACCTCAAGTTTTATTAACTTGTTCTTTAATTTAAATTTTAAACATATCCATGTCATTAATTTAACTTTTATAAATAAGTTAAATTAAAGAGAAAGTTATTATCACTTGAGGTCGTTATCCTATTTAACGACCTCGAGTGTTATTGACTTGGTCTTTAATTTAACTTTTAAACATATCCAGGTAATTAATTTAACTTTTATAAATAAGTTAAATTAAGAAAACTTAATATCACTTGAGGTCGTTATCCTATAATCCTATGAATCTGACTCTCCAACTAGTTTACTAAGCTTCAAACAAACTTTGAACTAAAACACTAATAATGTAGCAGATATAAAATTATGAAGCAAAAGTAAGAGGCTAGCTAGCTCACCATCTCATATTTATTTTGGAGGGTGACCGCAGCCACGCCGTAAAACTTAGTCGTGTTGTCGTAGAGAAAGTTGCGAATGGTTGGGACCAAAGAGATTTTGGGAACCCCTTTTTCTTGAACTGTGCCTCCTACAAAGACAAGTCCAATCACCAACTTTGCATTGATGATCGCGTGTTATTAAAGGATAATAAATACTATCTTTAGATGAAATCTGAGCCAAAGGTCTTGGAAAAACAGGTGAAGGTGGTGTTTCATTTTTATGTGATAACATTCTTACTTACTTCTTAATTGAAAAAAAAAATTCTTTCTGGATGTAAAAGTGAGTGATAGCTCTAAAGCAAAGCGAAAAAGGAAAGAGCTCTCAGAGAAAGATGACCAAATAATTTCTTGACAGACATAAAGAGGGATTTTGATTGTTGAAGCACACAAAAAATAGAATCAGTTGTAGATGAAATAGTGATATGTAGGAAAAACTCTCTAGAATATTCTTATTTCAAATTTGAGATTTTAATAATATAATTTCATTGCGCCTCAAATCTAGTAATCTTGACCATTTCATATATGGTAAGTATATAAAATGCAAAAACAACATAAGTCATGATGATTTTAGTAATATTGAAAATGACATTCTTTTCAAACAATATTCAGCATCACAATGACATTGTTGGTAAATTAAAAAGAAAAATAACTCATAACTTAAAACAAATGAATCACAATGACATTGATGATAAATGATATTTAGCATAAAGTGCATATATTTAGATGTTATAAAGTCTTCATTTGTGTTTTTT
>JAJONR010005209.1:0-35785 GCA_029582245.1 Solanum etuberosum | reverse complement strand
TCAAGGACTTAAGTCGAGAAAATATATAATTTGGTTGATCCTAGAAGTGGGTTTTCTAAGTTTTCTGGTTATTCACTGAAAAAAAATGAAGAAAAGTCGAAGAAGAAGATATATAAAGAGTTCCACCGACCTAGGGGACCCACCTCACGTGCCTGCTTGTGCAGTCTCACAAAAATGTGAATATCTCTCTATTCTGAAGTCGTATGAACAAACGGTTTGATGCGTTGGAAACTAGACTCGTAGACCTTCGATTTTCTAGGTTCTAGGCCTCATAACTCTTTATAGATTGGGAGAAAACCTCTGAGACATTTTACCCAAATTTCAGATAAATATTTAAAAAGGAACTTACGATAACTTTCGCCAACTTTTATTTTGCAACTTACCTAACTTAAAAGCTTGAGATACAACCCTTAAACACTTAAAATATGACATACCACATCATTCTTAATTTATTACTCACCCTCTTTATTTTTCTACGAAGGGACGAGTTAAATTAGAGTTCCGAAAAGTCGGGGTATTACAGGCCAGTTCTTTCAGGCTGCCATGGATCTCTCTTGTTTAAGTCCACTCTTTTCGGACTCAGACTATTTGTTTAGGGTGTTTTGATTAGTTTTCGGGGCTGCGCCCCCTTTTCTTAGACTTGTTAGTTAATCAGAGTTTTGGTACAATGACTTTCAGGTTTTAGGGGTTGTTCTTCCGCATTAGTTTGGTTAGTTTTATTTAAACCTTTGGAGTTTATGGGAACTCTATATAAATTCTGCATTTAAATCTGCTTCCGTATCTTTAAATGTTTAGTTTTGGGGTTAGTTTGTTAGTAGTAATGGTTCTCCCACCGGAGGATTAGTGTGGGTGCCAATCACGATGGTCTGGGTCGTGACAGATGTATCCCTCGGATCTCAGGATTCAAGAAGCTCTTCTAATATTAAATTAGGAGTTAGAAACTAACAAATATTTATTTTTAGAAAAAACCCAGCAACACAATATGAAAGGAATTTTTTTTTTTTTTTTTTAATCTTATAATGACAATACTTATGAAAATATTTATAGCAAATGAAAAGCACATGCCATAAATTCAATGCCTTTTAAGGCAAATTGAAGACATTTTTTATTGAAAATATGAACGTTGGCTAACCGTCAGTTCTTGACAAGAATTATTGCAAATGGTAATAATTTACGTAATAGGGACAAGATTGTGTACTCGTTAACAACAACGGATTGATAATTGAATCTTGTGAAATAGTTATTCCAAGTCCAACTTTGAGTTTCAAGAAATCAAAGTCTATGATTCATAAACTAAATCTCTAATTGTTTGTTGATGTTCTTAAAAAGAAAGAGATTTTTTCTCTGTTTTTGTTTTCTGTTCCTTTCAGTTTCACAGAAGCGTGAAAACAATATAATTTTTAAAAAGGAGAACATATTAACGTTGGAGCAGTTACTATGTAACTGTTTCCACCCCTTTTTTAAATTAGTACATATCTTTTTTTTTCTTCAAAAAAATAATCTTTGGTTGGATCGAGTCAAATCGGATCGAATCGGTCCACATGAGCGACTAACGACCCAAAACTTACACAAATGTTACCTTATTTTGGCTAACAATTGGAGTATGTAATTATTTCCTTAACCCAAGATAATTAAAGAAATTATAAAATATAATTCTTTATTCTTTTTGAGATTCTTATTAAAATTACTTTGCCAACAAAACCTCTTCTACATTTTTTTCACTTTATTTGTGGAGAAAATTTTGTTAGCGTATAATATTTTAAAATGTTATATAATATATGTTATTTTTAATACATCAAATTAAATAATTCATAAAAATAATCTTAACATAATTAATATCAATATTATTAATACGAACATTATTAATACATTCTACTTAATACTATTTTAATTTATATACCAAACGACCCCTTAAGTTTTTCTTTAAAGTGTCTCATATCATCTCATGTTTTATTATAATATATTACATAAAAGTTACAAAGAAAATTATTTTTAACGTCACATTGACCACTGAAAAATTGAAGTAGGATCATAAAGAAGGTTATTAAAATGTGTGAATTACAAGCATTTCAAAGTATATGTTATTTTGGAGTAAATTTTAGATTTATTATCATATAAGTAAATTTCACTATAACTTTCACAATTATTCTACTTTTTTGTTTATGGAGATAAGTCTTGATATATTCACAACTAAATGTATATTTGTATTTACAAAATTTACTAAATATTATCACATTCACTTTATTAAAATGATTTGTAGTTATAATATTTATCAAAAGTAATCATAATTATCTGAATGTGCTTTATGCATAACAAATTGTGATAGCTTAACATTTCTTTTAAAATATTGCTACTTCAAATACAAATCAAAGCACATATAATATAGAAAAATTTTCTCGAACAAATTATTAATTGTATCATAATAAGCATATGAAAATATTAGAAAAACTTCTGTTCTCATTAATATATAAACACTTATAATTAAAAATAAATATTTAAAAATAACTTGAGATAATATCATGAATAAAAATTACTGATCCCCAAAATTTAGAACGTGATTAATATATTTTATCCTACAAGGAATCATATAAATCGAAACTTGCATTAGATGATGAAAAGGGTGCAATGGACTTCCCAAATAGTGCAATATATATAATTCTAGGAAGAATCTTCTAGATAATAGAAAAAATGTTGATGGAGGAGATTTAGTTTTCCACATTAATTAGCCTTGTTTGTGTATTATTTGGGTTAAATTGAAAAATTAAATTAAATTGAATTAAATTCTAATTTGAATTGATTTTTATATTTGATTTTTGATTAATAATTTACTTTTTTTGATTTTTCGATTTGATTTCGAATTTAGAAAAATAAAAATCGAAAAAATCAAATCATATATATAATAAGTTTAGAATTAAGTTGGGGTTATCACTTTTGTTCCTTTTTAGTTATTTTCTTTCATTATGAGTTTATATTTTATGTTTGGACATCTATAATTGTATACTTTTAAATGTTGTGTTTTAAGTTTAACTTGTGATTTATATTAGAAAGTATATTTAAGAGATTCAATATTATTACTTCTCCTTGTGTATATATATTCTTTTCAAATTGCAAATACAACTTTGACTAAATTATTAATTATTGACATAACTGAATAATCGGAAAAAAAAAAATCAAATCGAAAAGAGAAAAATCAAACCAAACCAAATTTATTTTGATTTGAATTAAATTACAGTTTTTCAAAACTAGAAATCATAAAATCCAAGTCATATAATATAAAATCAAATACACACCCGATACTTCAAGCTTGTTATTTTTTTATTTTAATTTAATGCCCAATTTGGTTTATTTTAGTTGCAGATTTTTTATTTTCAGCATACGATGCCAGCCTTTGAAACGCTAAGTAGAGGATGAAAGTGATTGGGCAATTTTATATTATCACACAATTTTCAGTTAGTTAGAGTTTTTAGGCTAATAACGTATTTATTTTTTCTTATAAAAAGTAAAAGGGAGTACAAAATAAATCACAACAAAATAAAGAAAGGGAGAAACTTTTTTTTCCCGTATATTACTTAAAATAAATATTAATTAAGTACACATATTTTGCATGGTTATATTATGTTAATTAATAATAAATGTATATAAAATTGCGTAATAAATTGTTACCGACTTGGAATCAATTGATGCTGGAATAAAATGAATGTGACATACGAAGAATATATATAAAGTAATATTTATTTAGGATTTGTGATATGGATGAGTATTGGGCAAAGAAGATTGCTTTTCACTCGGTGGATTCCAAATATTCATTAAGATAATTGGGAAAAGGGTTCAAAAACATATTTCAACTATGGACAAAATTGCTTATACACATCAATTTTGTGGGGGTCATAGACTTACTTTTAATGTATTTTTATGGGTATTATTAGCTTAGTTGGATCAGCAAGTAGATAAACGTTTAATAGGAGTGTGAGGATGGACTTAAATTTACTCTAACCTATATTTATTCGCCACGTAGCAGTCAACATATGACCTTTTTTTTTTTATTGTTTTCATTAAATATTCCAAATGTAGCCGTTTATTCTTCATTATAAACCTCCATTGAAGACACCTCCATCGAAAACTTGTAAGCTCAAAATCCTTGAAGAGGATTGAAGAGGTAAGCTTTGATTATTATTTTTTTTTTAAAATTTTTTTGTCTATATTCGTGTTTAGGGTTTATAATTTCTTGTCCAATTTTTCTGTATAAAAATTAGGGTTAGCTATGGAAAAGGTAAAATTGGATTTGAATAAAATTTGTATAGACAATGAAGATTCAATGTTGATTTCGGAGGTGCGATGCAGTCATGGTCTCTTGCTCCCTTTGAAGACTTCTTGGCCCGACAACAATCATGAAAGAAGATTTTGGTCGTGCCCATATTATGGTGTAAAAAATTATAATTTTTATCGATGGAGGGATGGTTTGGTTGATGAAAGATCTAAGTACATTATTCCAAAATCGGTGAAGAAAATTAAGGAAATGGACGAACAATTAGTATCGAAGGTAACAATATAGAAGAAGATGGAAGAAATGACTCATTGCAATGATAGTGAAATTGTCGAGATGATGGAAAATTCAACTGTGATTGACCTTGAAGGCGAATCTGCCTCAAGTGTGAAGAAAAAGAAGGACAAAGAAGGAGATATTGATTTCCATGATTGTGAAGAGCTGATAGAAAATGCAACAGAAAAGTCGATGGAAGTGAAGAAGAAAGGGACCAACTACTCTAGCTTCATTAGGATTTTCATAATGTTTCTATTAATGTGTTTTTCTATATGGATCAATTGGTTAATGCAAGTTGAAAACATAAAGACTTGTCACAATCAATTGGCATAGTAGTTGTTGTATTTTTCAAGTTGAAGTCTTTTGTAATGAAAAATTTGATTTTCTTGAATGATATTTCTTGTGTTTACAGTTAAGTTGTTTCAATGAAACACCTTGGATTTGAAAATAAGGAAAAATGCAAAATTTTCTTAGTTGGTGTCTGTGTCTACGGGTCCCACCTACGGACTGTAGGTGCTCTTACGGGCCGTATGTGGAAACCGTAGGTAGTACGATAAATGATTTTCAAAAGTCAAGTTTCAGTACCCTTTTTACGGTTCACCAGGATGGTTCGTCATCCTATATACGAGTCGTAGGTAGGCCTCGTAGGTAAGTCCTAGACTTAGTGAAATTTTAAAGGTCTAAGTTCTGGACGACATATGGCATTTATGGACCGTAGGAAGACCAACGGACTGTACATGGAATTCGTCGAAAATGGGTGAATTTTAAGTCCCAGTAACCTATTTACGGTTGACCATTACAGTCCGTAGTAGGACCTACATAGAGTAGGTCCAAACCCTAGATAGGGGTCGACATTTTTATTTTAAGGGCTTTTGGGTCTTTTTCTAATTATTCTAACCCAATACTATGTCGTTTTAACCTCTACCCTAGGCTCTATATAAACGTTTTAACCCCCAATTTACCCAATTGAACTCATTCTCCTAAATTCCCTAAAGTTCACCAAGTTCGTCCTCCCAAATTCTCTCAAGTCTATGGAAAAAGAAGAAGAGCTAGGGTTCCATTCAAGTTTCCAAATCCTCCATTTTTCTTGGGCTTTGGTATCAAGGTATGTGTGCATTCACCCATGGAGTCCTTTTCTCCACGGGGTCCCTAAAGATTTCAAATTTCCAATTCAATTCTCCAATTGTCAAATTAGGGTTTCAATTCAAGGAATGTATGTTTCTTCCACTTATGATTTATTATGATCAATTAAGTCTTCTAATGCATTATTTAATGTTAACCTATGATATTTAGTTGAAATTTCACTTGCCCATGCTTCAATTATTCTTTTCAACCATGATCTTATAATATACCCATGAACTATGAAATTATGGAGATATGCATGTTTCATGAAGTTATTATGAATGATTTAAGGTTGCTTTGAGAGTAGCATCGATGTTGTTATGGTTAAAGGTTATTCTCACATAAAGGATTTATAGGGTTAAATTCTCAACTAAAGATTGAATCAGGATTTAGGAGCTACTTTAAATGAACTCTAGCTTGGATTGGCTACTTGATTGTATTGTAAATGGCACGAGAAATGGACTAACTCTACAAATAATTGTGTAATGATTATTCCCTGAGATTTATACTTAGCACCGAGTGGACAAGTGGTGATTACCCATGTCCTATATATATGTGCCGCCATAGGTTTGTATTAGATAGACATTAGCTAGTGGATCCACTTTAGCTCAAGTTTATGGTTCTTACCTTGGCAAGTAAGGACATCTCTTTTCGGCATGGGATAGACACCGAATTCTATGTTATAGATCACATGGTCTATGTCGGTTAATGACAAACATCCCATAATAATAAACTAAGGTTACCTTCTAAAAGTATCTCTAATGTGTTTTAAAGATGTTTAGCTTGCATTGACCATGGTTATGACTTATGCTTCTAACATGTTATTTTATGATTTAACTTGGTCATTGCATGTCATGTAAAGTCCTTTTAGCATGATTTCATAATTCTTATGCGTTGCTATCATACTTAGTACATTTCATGTACTAGTGCATACTTGTGCCTATATTGTTTCACTAATATAGGGTCCGACGTTCCCATTCCACACACTCGTGGCTAGTTGATCCTCTTGAGCTTTGAAGATTGGCGAGTCCTCATGTTCCAAGGACCGAGACTCTTTATTGCTTTATATCTTTTTGTTTTAAACTTGTACGTGATGCGTGTGTTACGTCTCAATCACTTTTCTTATGATGTACTATATGGCTTGAGACTTATGTTAGACTTCTACTTTTGTCAAACTCTTTATGATATAAAACTGTCTTTTGAACTCTTTAAATTCTATTATCTTGTATGATGTATGTTTAGTGGCTTGTATAGAGTGTCTCGGGGTCCTATACACCATGTTACGACTAGGGTGTACTTTGGGTCGTGACATTCAATTATTCAATTGGCAAACATGTTATTGAAATCAAATACAAATTGATGAAAAACAATTTCTTCATATAAAACAAATGCATCAACATAAATTCATGTACCAAAAAACTTACATCGTTCATAACTTCACGAAAACAACCATCTTAAACAACTTAAACTTGTTTGCCAACCCAACTATTAATTTCTGATCAGTACCAAGAAACAACCATCTTGACATATTGTCAAAAACTACCAACATCTTATAAGCACTATTTCCATGGTTCCTTAGGTCGGGAAGAAGATAAGTTTTTCCTTTTGTTCACCCTCATCTCTTCAAGTTGGCTTGCTTTGACTGCTGGTTTACCCTTCCACTTTACTCCAATCCTTGGTTTGTAACCAAGATCTCCAGTAACATTAGTTGACCTTATAGGCTCTCTGAACCAGTGTGTATTATCTTACTACTTGCCAAGCCATGCTATAGACAAAAAAAGATAGTTAGTAAACTACATTTAGAACATAAAATTTTACCCTATTTCTCAACACTTACATTATATGCCGTGAAATCATCTTCAGCAACAAACACACCCATCCCAACTGTCTTAGGCCTTTTAGCAGGTGGTTCAACTGGTGCATTGTATGAAGTTGGTTCATTGGAGTTTCTTGCACTAGATTGAGAAGCAACATGTGGAGTAGGTGCAACAGGCAATTGATAAATAGTTGGATTTTCAAACTACTTAGTAAACGATGTCCTTCTAGGCATTGGGATTGTCATACCGTTAGCATGTGTCTTTCTTGGCCTTCCTCTGCCTCTTAGAGGTTCTTGAACAAATTCAGAAGTAGATGTTGCCCTTTTCCCCTTCCATTAGCTCTAGGAGGCGCTTCAGTAGTAGATGTTGTCTTCCCCCCCTTCCCCTGGCTCTTGGAGGTGCTTCAGTAGTAGTTGTTTCTTTTCTTGGCCTTCCCTTGCCTCTAGGAGGTACTTCAGTAATAACTGTTTTCTTTCTTGGCCTTCCCCTGGTTCTAGCAGCAGGTGCTTCACTAAAAGTAGGTGCTTCACTAACAACTTGTGTCTTGGCCTTTCTTTGCCTCCCTTGGGCCAAATTGCTTGGGCCACCAACATTGCTTAGTTCAGCAACATTGCTTGGTCCAATAACATTGCTTGGACCAGTACATTGCTTGGTCCAACAACATTGCTTGGTCCAGCAACATCGCTTGGGCTAACATGATCCTACAAATTTTTTAAACAGTCACATTTTCTTGTTATGGTCAAACAATCACAAATTAAAAAAAGTCACAAAATTATATAAATACACATCTTTAAAGGACACACTCTCTTGATGTGATTTTTACCATGAAAATTGGTACAAGTCATGTAAACTCTTTTTCTTGACAACTTGCGATATTTGTTTGTCTCCCCTGTCGCTCTTCTCCTGACTTTACCTGGTCTGCATGGCACTGACTTAATAACTGGTGGTTGAACATGAGGGTTTGTGGAGTCAAGCCACATTTTCATATTGATGATTGGTTGAAGGAAATGACAATAAGTTCTCAGATAAGTCTCCTTACTATAACAACTATCAACAAAGTCACTTGGTTTCCATTTCTTATAAAATATGGCAGCTATTGAATGTGGGCAAGGTATTCTCTTAAGCATCCAGGCCCTACAAGTGCATGCTTTACTTCTTACATCAATAGTATGTTGATATATCCATCATTAATTTCAAATCCTTTCTCCCCATTGAACTCAATATTACATCTCATTGACTTCTCTTTGTTTTTTTCTAGTACCCTCAATGACATTGGATATATATTGGTTAACCATGTATCTGTAAATTGACCTATTCTAGTCATTACCTTTACTCTTATCTCTTCAAGCATGATGATGATGGTTTTATGTCTTGGTCCTAAGATCCAAGCATTAAAACTCTTAGACATATTATTGTCTATACTATCACACTTAATATCTATTTTAAAGTACATTTTACATCAACTCCATTAGTTTCAGATTTGCCTTCAATTCTCCATCAAATGTGCTTTTTGCACATTTCTAGAATTGATTCCTTCATTGAAGACCTCTCCAAGTTTTTGCCCAATTAGCAAGGATGTGTCTTTCACACATCCTGTGCTCCATCTCTGGTAAAAGATTCTGCAATGCTGATTGAAGCCCCTAAAAATGACAAGTTACAGTTTTAATATTGAATACAAAAAATTAAATGAAGAAAAGTAAAGTAAATGATCATACCTTTGTAATCTTTGCGATATCCTAATTTCAAATCATGTATCAACAGTTTTTAAAAACCATGTCCAAGTGTTCTTATTCTCAAACTCTACTACACCCCAAGCAATAGGTAACATCTGATTATTGCCATCTTTAGCCACACCACACAACAATTGTCCTTTAGTTCCTCCCTTTAAAAATCAACCTTCCAAACCAATACAATTTCTACAGCCATATAAAAAAGATTTCTTCAAAGCATCAAAACAAATATAGAAACTCTGAAATACCAGCCTACCAGTTCCTTCAGAATCATCAACCTTCATAACACAAATACTCCCAAGGTTGGTCCTCAACATCTCATTTCTATAATCAAGTATTCTTCCAAACTCTAACACATGATCATCCATAATGCCTTGAAGTATTTTTCCTCTAGCTCTCCTGGCAGTGGTCTTTCCAACAAGAATTTTCAACTCTTTCCTGATCAACTACTGAAATTTAAAATATTTGGTTGTTCAACAATTCTACCTTATAATGTCTAGACAAGAAGCTAGCACTGCACATGTAATTTCTAGTGGTATTGACACATTTGCTTTTAGGAATGTAGGTTTTAATCATAAAATTATTATTTGACTTGTCAAGACTTGCATATACATCCATGGACAACCTTCTCTACACCAGTCCCTAACCTTTTTAGGCTCATTGATATACATTTCCAACTGAACACCCTTTTGAAGTGAATATTTGGTAAAAACCTCTCGAAACTCTTTCACATCCTCAAAAACTATCCCTAACCGCCACACCACTTTTTCAGCAGACTTATAAAAAATCACCCTTCTACTAGACCTCATTGGTCCTATCTTATCATATGTATCGGATTCAACACTAAATGCATCAGAACTAAAATATACAGACTCATCCCCACCAACTTTACCTTTCAAGGTTTTATCAACAACATCTGTAACATCCCAAAATTTTCTAAGTTAAGTTCCGAACCATTCTTCATTTGTGAATAAGATTGTATCAGGTGATTCTTAAATTGCATATATGTGTAGAGGTCAATTATTTAGTGATGAAATGAATTTGGATATGAATTAAGGTCACTAGAATACCCTAGCACTAAGTTGAGTTGAAATCTTCCATACCATTTAAGTTTTGATGTAAGATTCTATCTAGTTCAACTTCAAATTATCATATCTCTTAGAATATAAAGATTTACGTGACCCGTAACCTATCAAATTAAAGATATTTGAATCTTCTTTCCAACGCCACCAATTTCGCAACAGTCTGAGTTTCGAGTAAAAAGTTATGATCATTTTAGTAATCTGCTACAGTTTAGTGACGAATTAGCCGACGGAAAAACCTTAAAAAGGGTCGTGTTTGTATTTTTACCTTTAAGAAAACCCTAAACGAATTTCTTGACTAATTAAAGGTCCAAAACAATCAGATTTTCATCTCTTAATCCTCCATTCTCTTCTCTCTCAAACTCTAAGGCAAAATCCTAAGAAAAAATCAAAGTAGAAGATTTCCATTCAAGATTTTTTCAATCTTTTTCAAAATTCTTTCAATCTTTTTCAAGATTCTTCTTCAAGTTAAGTTCTTCTCCAAGAATTCCATTCTTTCCTATTCAAATTCCTCCATACAATTATGAATCACTAATGAAAATCATAATTCTTGGCCATAGAGATTTCAAGAAACTAATTGAAGAATCTCAAGAAAGATTTTCTTGATTGTTTACCTTCAAGCTACGGTTTCAAGGCTCTAATCAAGTTCTTATTCAAGATTCTTTAATAACCTTGTTCTTCCAGGTATGTAAGGCTATCATAGTGTTGGACTAGTTCATCCTCATTCCCTACATCTACTTTCAAATAAGTAAAAGAGTAATATATGATTTTATCCCTAGATTTGAATATTCTTGAGATCAGTTAATTTTGAGTTCTTGAGTTCTTGAAGTTCTAAGTTCTTGAGTTCTAAGTTCTTGAGTTCTGAGTATTGAGTTTTCTATATTGTTATTGAGATCCATGAGTTGAGTTGTTCATGTCTATATTTCAACATGAACCCTATTTTGAGTTATAAATTTTGAGAATCTTTTAAAGCCAACATTTTTGTTTTAAACTGAGTTTTTGAGAAAGTAAAGATAAGTATGTGAATAAGAAGAGTTGTATTCATGAGTCTACATTGTTATTGAGACCCTTGAGTTGAGTCGTTCATGTTCATAATTCCGCATGAACCCTATGAATTGAGTTATAAATCTTGAAAAGCTTTTTAAAGCCAACATTTGAGTTTTAAACTGAGTTTTTGAGGAAGTAAAGATGAGTTTTGAGACAGAGTTTTTAAAAACATGATTAGTATGACAATTGAGTATGCCATCAATGTGTAAACAATATGAATTCTAGATATGCCATCAATATTTATGCAGTATGACTTCTCGAGTCATCAATGATCATATTACAATATGATTTTGATATATTTTTGAGAAAGAGTTTTTAAATATGAATTAAGTAAGAGTATAAGCGATCTAAGTATTCCCAAAGGTATCAAATTTTACATTGAGAAAAGAGAAAATTTGATTTCTAAAAAAACTTTATGAGTTCAAAGATATTTCAGTGAAGTCACCTCTTTTAAGA
Organism: Solanum etuberosum; assembly: GCA_029582245.1. Classification (NCBI taxonomy): domain Eukaryota; kingdom Viridiplantae; phylum Streptophyta; class Magnoliopsida; order Solanales; family Solanaceae; genus Solanum; species Solanum etuberosum. The sequence continues at coordinate 23,991 of JAJONR010005209.1, read as the reverse complement.
GGATAGTTTGAGCAATTATTTCAAACTAGAGGTAGAGTATGTTTTTAAATATTGAGAATGAGTATATATTATTGAGAGTAGTATTGAGCACTGATATGAGTTCAGACAACTTACATTCCTCATAAACCATGTATGCCAACATAGGTACAACATCATACTTTTTAAATGAATCCTAAGTACCTTCAGGTAGAGCTTAGTGGATCCATTTAGTTGAGGTGTTCTATACCCCGGCAAGGTATATGACAGTTCTGGCAGCGTGGACGAGACGTTGTATCATCACGTAGCTCATAGTGATGGTTGTCGGTTAGAGAAACTCCCAAATAGAGGTAAAAGTGTATTTTTATTACATCACTTAACACGTTGAGTTCAGAGATGAGTAAGTATTTTTGTGAAGTTTTAATGATTTCACTTCTTTATTTCTTTACATTCAGTTGAGTATACATCTATATCTATTACAGTCCTTTCATTCAGTTATTTGTTATTCAGCTATATTACATATTTGTACATTCAATGTACTGATGTCATTCGACCCATATCTTTTAATGATGTAGATATAGGTTTTTAGGATCCTCAATAAGAGTCCATTGAGATCACTTCGTCTGCTCACCAGCTTTTGAGTAAGACCTCCTTGCTTTTGGAGGACTCCAGTTTTATGAGTTGTTAATATTAGTAACATTTTAAGTAGTCTTGGTGCTTGTCTCGACACTCGTCTATATATAGTAGAGGCTTCATAGATAGAAAATTTTGGAGAGTCTTTTAGTTTTCAGATGTTTTATTTAAACTTATGATTCATACTCAGTATATTCAACAAAGTTTTAAGATTTATAAGATGTTTTTAAACATTTCTTTCAATTTGATGCTTATGTATGCTTGAGTTAGTGCTTGTAGTCTGCCAGGATGAGGGTTCGCTTGGGGACCAGCAATGGTTCTTGAGTGCCGGTCATATTCAGGGTGTAGGCTGGGGTCGTAGAAAACATGGTATCAGAGCAAAGAGTTCAAGTGTCCTAGGGTGTCTATGAAGCCGTGTCAGTAGGATGTTATTTATGGTTGTGAGGGCCCCACTTCTATAAATGAGGAACTACAGACATTTAAAAAAAGTTTCCCTTCTTTCATACTCTAAATAGTGCAACAGAGCTATGTCATAAGGAACTTATTCAAATTCGTGCGTTTCTCATATTCATTCGACTACCCCTCATACTTAAGGTAGTTGAAAAACAAAGCCAGATCCTTATCAATGAGTTTCTCTTACCAAAAATCTTGAGTAAGTCATGAGATTGCAGAGGGGCTAGAGAGAAGCCCGTGAGTGAGTTTAAGTGTTCAAATTAGAAAGAATGCACTCTTATTCATATGATTCGTGCGTTCGAGCTAAAACAAGATGTACTCCCAGACTATCTTCTCTAAACCTTATTCAGCTGAGACCTTTAAAAGGATGGTATGTTTTAGAATGTTTGGATAGTATTTTTCACCCGAAAAGATAGTACGAGTTACGAGATTATGAACAGTAGTAGTGAAAATGACCTTAAATTAGAAGAATGCATGCAGAGGTTCAGTAATCTAACAAAGGGAGATAGTGATGAGGCAAATTATGTTGTTTAAGTCATGCACCCAGTAAGTTTTTAATGATGAGTTTTCCTTTGTGAGTTGACTAAGGAATAATAATTTTGTATAGAGTTCATGAAAAGAGGTAGAGAATTAGTTACTAGTCAGGATAAGTTAGAGTATACTTTAACTAAAAGAGAGCTTAACATTGTGTTAGTGTAGGTCAAATATATGTGTTGAATAAAAGAGTAGAGTATTCATGAGGTGATAGCTCTAAACTAAGCTTATGATTCTAAGGGGAAGCCTATAATATTCAGAGGGTTACAGATCTAATTAGGCAATAATGTATACCGAATGGGTAAATAGTACTTAAGTTGTGAAAGAAAGTGTGGCGGTAAGTTGTAAGTATGAAGACTGAGAGTTAAAGATTGACTACTTGTTATGAGGTTTTAGTGGGCGAGTGTTTCTTAATTTGTATCTAGTAGTTGTAAGTTAGTATATTAAGCGATCAATCATATTGATATCCGGGTGTAGTAATAACATTAAGCTTGAATTTGAGATGGGCGTCGTGATCAAAAGAATAACAATATGAGGGTGATGATGTTAGTCTTGGGATCTGATCTGGTAGACTTGAAATGGAGTAGGTGAGGAATTAAGATGTTAGCTGCAATGAATATGAGTGGTACAAGTGAGAGATCCTAACTTTTAGAAAAGGGCAGTGAAGTGTGGCTAAGTCATAAGAGTAACAAGAGCATTAAGAGATGTACCCTAGATTGTATGTAATCATACGAGGTTCCAATTAAGTTTCTTGTTCTCATGTATGCCTAGAGAGTATAATTGAGTTGTCAATGCGGAATAGGCTGAAGTAAGCATTATTTTTCCCTTAAAGTGTTAGATGAAGCGGTGTTATAAGTCAATGAGAAGAGGTCAATAGAAGTATCTTGGAAAGAGGTCTTAGAAGGAGTCTTAGTACCTGCTTATGGAAAGTTTAGTAGCCATGAGATAAGCCTTTCTCAAGTATTAGAGTAAAGAGAATGTAGACCAGTTTAGAGATGATGGAATAGATCCATAACATTCAAGTGTTAGCTTCAAACCTAAGGGGGAGATGATAAGATGAGGAATCAAGTCAAGTGTTGAGAATGAGATAGTTATGTCTTCGGAAAAAGTTAAGGAGGTAGATCAATCCATTCATACTCTAGCGTATTCCTCAGAGTTCAGTCATTATAAAATCATGATGATGTTTCTTATATTAGAATTGTGTCTATAACCTATGCTCATACAAATTCGAGAGTTTCACATCTATGCTCAGTTTTTAGAATGAGGGGCAAAGACTTTAGCCCATTTACCTCGAGATTAAACCATAAAGTTATGGATATCCATCTCATGCTAACCTATTCATTTAAGTAATCATGTCTCACAGTATATTCATTCTCACAAATTCATGATTTACTCTCAATGGGTAGCAACATAATGTTATGCCATGCCTATTCTTATATCAGATATTCCAATGAATCGTGCTTATGATCTTTCGCCCTAAAGCTCTTTCAGTTATCCTTTTTTAGTTATGAGAGTGGTGTTGTTGATAGTAGTTGTGTGATGATAGAGAAGAGGATTGCTATTTCTTATTATGATAGTGATGGTGTGTTTATTCCATCTAAGGTTATAAATGTGGAGGAAAAAGGAGATAAGGTTTTACGATGAGTAATAAGTCAGTTCCTGGAAATAATGCATGAAAGTTCTGTTGGTAGAAGTGTCGAGAGAATGTGGAATTCTTATAAGGATTGGTTCGTAGGAGTCCATGGAGTGGTTATAGTACTAGGCTTGAATGTGGTGTTGGTAGCATCTAGATGAATGCATGATGCATTAGGAGGTTCTTGACTAGGACTTGAAGTTTGGTTGAATGTAGTGGTAAGGAGTAGTATTCATGGGATGAGATTACCTTTAGAGGCATAAAACCTGAATCTTGTGGTTAAGATTAGTATAAACATATCATGTTTAGCATCTTGTGATTTAGAGATTAGGCTTGAACATATTAAGAGCGGCTAGTTTAACTTAGACTTTGGTAAGAGTAGTCATAAATCCTTGTAGGAGTTATGAGTTGCAACTAATGAGGTGCGATATTCATAAAGAAGGGCATGGTTTAGAGGTGTTGCTAGGCTTGAAAGCTAGCAGTTGTATTGCTTAAGGCATGATAGTCTTATTCTTAATTCATGCCCAGATTCCTTTGATTCATGTAACATAACTTCAAATAGAGTGTGACTATGTTCAAAACAATATCGTTCTTGACTTATGTGCTATAGACAGTTCCAAACTCTTAGTATGAATCAGTTTCGCCTATATTAATAGGCAAGTTCAGAAGTCAAAAAGATACTAAAAGTAACTCCTTCCCCTCCATTCTCAGTGTAACCATCATTCGAGGACGAATGATCCCAAGGGGGAGATATTGTAACAGCCCAAAAATTTCTAAGTTAAGATCCGAACAATTCTTCATTTGTGAATAAGATTTTACCAGGTAATTCTTAAATTGCCCATATGTGTAAAGGTCAATTCTTTAGTGATGGAATGAATTTGGATATGAATTAAGGTCACTAGAATCGCCTAGCACTAAGTTGAGTTGAAATCTTCCATACCAATTAAGTTTTGATGTAAGATTCTATCTAGGTCAACTTCAAACGACCATATCTCTTAGAATATAAAGAGTTACGTGGCACACAACCTATCAAATTAAAGATATTTGAATCTTCTTTCCAACGCCACTAATTTCACAACAATCCATGTTTTGAGTAAAAAGTTACGACCATTTTAGTAATCTGCTATAGTCCAGTGACGAATTAGCCAACGAGAAAACATTAAAAAAGGTCATTTTTGTCTTTTTACCTTTAAGAAAACCCTAAACGAATTTCTTGACTAATTAAAGGCCCAAAATAATCAGATTTTCATCCCTTAATCCCCCATTCTCTTCTCTCTCAAACCCTAAGGCAAAATCCTAAGAAAAAATCAAAGTAGAAGACTTCCATTCAAGATTCTTTCAATCTTTTTCAAGGTAAGTTCTTGTCCAAGAATTCCATTCATTCATATTCAAATTTCTTAAACAATTATAAATCACTAATGAAAATCATAATTCTTGGCCGTAGAGATTTCAAGAAACTAATTCAAGAATCTCATGAAAGGTTTTCTTGATTGTTTACCTTCAAGCTAGGTTTCAAGGCTTCTAATAAAGTTCTTATTCATGATTCTTTAAGAATCTTGTTCTTCCAGGTATATAAGGCTATCATAGTGTTGGACTAGTTCATCCTCACGCCCTATATCTACTTTCAAATCAGTAAAAGTGTAATCTAGGATTTTATCCCTAGATTTGAGTATTCTTGAGATGAGTTGATTTTGAGTTCTTGAGTTCCTAAAGTTCTAAGTTCTTGAGTTCTATGTACTTGAGTTCTGAGTATTGAGTTTTCTTTATTGTTATTCAGATTCTTGAGTTGAGTTGTTCATGTCTATATTTCAGCATGAACCCTATTTTGAGTTATAAATTTTGAGAATCTTTTAAAGCCAATATTTTTATTTTAAACTGAGTTTTTGAGAAAGTAAAGATAAGTATGAGAATGAGAAGAGTTGTATTCATGAGTCTACATTGTTATTGAGACCCTTGAGTTGAGTCGTTCATGTTCATAATTCCGCATGAACCCTATGAATTGAGTTATAAATCTTGAGAAGCTTTTTAAAGCCAACATTTGAGTTTTAAACTGAGTTTTTGAGGAAGTAAAGATGATTTTTGAGTAAAAGTTTTTAAAAACATGATTAGTATGACAGCCGAGTATGCCATCAATGTTTAAACAGTATGGTATCTAGATTTGCCATCAATGTTTATGCAGTATGACTTCCCGAGTCATCAATGATCATATTACAATATGATTTTGATATATTTTTAAGAAAGAGTTTTCAAATATGAATTGAGTAAGAGTATAAGGGAACTAAGTATTCCCAAAGGTATCAATTTTTACATTGAGAAAAGAAAAACTTTGATTTCTAAAAAGAGTTTATGAGTTCAAAGATATTTCAGAGAACTTACCTCTTTTAAGAGGATAGTTTGAGCAATTATCTCACACAAGAGGAAGAGTATGTTTTTAAACATTGAGAATGAGTATATATTATTGGGAGTAGTATTGAGCACCGATATGGGGATGACTTCAGACAACTCAAATTTTTGATAAACCATGTATGCCAACATTGGTACAGGATCATACTTTTTAGATGAATCCTAAATGCCTTTGTCACGACCCAGACCACCGTGATTGGCACCCACACTAACCCTCCGGTGGGAAAACCATTAACTACAACCAGACTAAGCAACTTAAAGAACTAAAACATTTAAAGATACGGAAGAAGGTTTAAGTAACTAAATAAATACGGAGTTCCCATAAACTCCGAAGGTCTAACAAACAAATATCGCAGAAATTTAACCCCTAGAACTGAAAGTCATTGTACCAAAATTTTGTTAACCAACAAGTCTAAGAAAAAGGGGTGCAACCATGAAACTAACATAAGCAAAAGTCTAACTAAACAGTGTGATTCCGAAAAGAATGGACTAAACAAGGAAGGATCCATGACAGCCTGAAAGAACTGGCTCACCCTCAAATCCGGCCTTCGATCAATGATTCCCTAGCTGAGGTCTATTAGTAGCCGCCTGAAGATGCCTTGTACTCAACAAAGAACAAGCAAGTGCAGTATCAGTACACAAACCACAGTGTACTGGTAGGATCACGCGGCTACTCCAGTAAGTGAAACATAGGCAAGCAATTACAACACAGTAAACACACATATATAAAATACATAGATCAATTATCATTTCAGGAGCAGTTTCCCAATATCAACGACAAGTATGAATGAATGTAATAATCACAGTTGTCCTCTCATGGAACCCACACCGAAACTGTTAGTGTGTCAGAACGTGACACCCAATCCAATATACGTGTGTCGGAACGTGATACCCGATCCAATATATGTGTCAGAACGTGACACCTGATCCAATATATGTGTCGGAATGTGACTTCTGATCCAATATATGTGTCGGAACGTGACACCCGATCCAGTCAGCATAACCACAATCACAATCACACCCATAATGAACATTTCTCTTAGTCATACAATCAAGTATTAGGTTCAAGGCATGTAATTGTTCATACATAATCATTTCATTAGATTCGGTTCACATTTCCCTATTCACATATACGCTTGCATACAATGAAGCAATTAACCGACATATATCACACAAACACGAAATCGAACCATCACCTACCTCAAAACCAAGCTCGAACCCTCCTAAGACACTTGAGCCTTTCCTTTCCAGATTCTTTCAGCTTGTTCTTGGTCTAAAACAGTTAAATAATGCAAGGATCAATAAACAAGGCCTAATTTACCTAGATAATAATCAAACTATCAATCCTAGGCCAAACCCAAGATCCCAATACTCAACTAGGGCTTTTCCCACCATTAACTTCAGGCCAAAACCATCCCCCAATGATCATTACCCAAGATTCTATGTTCTAAGAATCGAATTACGGATTAGGGGAGTAATAATCTTACCTTTAGCGCTAGAAATCATGGAAAACTGTCAAGAAATCGCCATGGGTCATCCCTTAGCTCTCAAAAATGAAGTTTTGCAGAAAATAATGATTTTGGGGTTTTTCCCCGATTTAAGTCGCGACTGTCCCGCCATAGCGGGACCCAACCCGCCACAGCGACCCTGCCCTGGCGGAACTAACCCCACCCTGGCGGCTTGCACGGAGAAAGAAAGTCAAAATTTGAGTTCCAAGCTCCCATTTCGCAACACACCTTCAACCCTTGACATTCAAAAACTAACCCTTCACGCCAAGATCAGTTTCGGGAGTTCTACTCGCCCGAATTCGATTCCGTAAAGCCGTATAGGCTCCTTAACGTCTTTTCTATCCACTCATTTGATCAAATTCATAATTAAACCCCTAGTTAATTACCATATTTCTCTAGACCTCATCTGAGTTTGGCCTTGGCTAGAAATATCCAAGTCACTAATCAAAAGTTTTCTGGACAAAATTCTTTCCCCATTGGCTTTTCCATAATGAAGGGAACAGGTCATTACAATAGATACCAATTTACCCATAACTCATCCCCGAGTGATAATCTAGGAATAACTGGCTAAGGTAAGAGTAGAGTAGTACCTGAATCTTCGAATAACTGGGGATACTTGTCTCGCATGTCCTTCTCGGTTTCCCAAGTAGCTTCCTCAACTGGATGATGATTCCATTGAACCTTCACGGACTTTATCTCCTTGGTCCTTAGCTTCCGGACGTCGCGATCAAGAATTGCAACCAGCTCCTCCTCATACTGAAGGTCTTTGTCTAATCAAACTAAGTCCCACTTTATGATGTAATCTCCGTCCCCATGATACTTCTTCAACATGGACACATGAAACACCAGATGGACTCCATATAGGCTAGGCAGTAAAGCCAACCTATAAGCCACTGGCCCTACACAGTCAAGAATCTCAAATGGCCTGATGTATCGAGGACTAAGCTTTCCCTTCTTGCCGAATCTCATCACCCCCTTTATGGGTGACACCTTAAGAAGAACTTGCTCACCACCCTGAAATGTCATGTCTCTTACCTTGCGGTCTGTATACTTTTTCTGTCGACTCTGAGCTGCTAGAAGCTTAGCTTGGATGTTTCTCACCTTATCTTGAGCATCTTTCACCAAATCAACCCCTCAAGGTCTCACATCTCCAGCCTCAAACCACCCTATGGGCGATCGACATCCCCTCCCATAAAGTGCATCGAACGGTGCCATGTCAATGCTGGAGTGGTAACTGTTATTATAGGAGAACTCATACAAAGGTAATAACTTGTCCCAATTCCCTCCAAAGTCAATCACACATGCCCTCACCGCGTCCGCTAACACCTAGATAGTTCTCTCGGACTGTCCGTTCATATGTGGATGGAAGACTGTGCTAAAAGTGATTTGAGTGCCCAACTCCTCATGTAATTTTCTCCAAAACTTGGATGTGAACTGCATACCATGGTTTGAGATGATAGAAAGGGGCACCCCATGCAGCCTCACTATCTCCTTCACATACACCTTAGCCAACTGCTGTGCATTATAATCTACTCTGACTGGAATGAAGTGAGCTGACTTAGTCATTCTATCAACCACCACCCAAATGGAAACAAACTTTCCCAAGGTCTTGGGAAGACCAACCACGAAATCCATAGCTATCCTTTCCCACTTCCATTCTGGAATTGGCATTCGCTGAAGCAAACCTGCAGGCCTTTGGTGCTCATACTTTACCTGCTGACAATTTTGGCACTTAGCCACAAACTCAGCTATGTCTTTCTTCATTCCAGGCCATCAATAAAGTCGTTTCAAATCACGGTACATCTTGGTCACAACCAGATGAATTGAATATCGGGAACCATGGGATTTTGCCAACACCTTCTGAATCAATTCATCTACTCGGGGAATAAAAATTCTTCCCCTAAAACGGAGCAGACACCCGCATCAAGAATCACATCTTGTGCCTTGCCAGACACTGTCTTCTTTCTGAGCTCATTCAAACTCTCATCCTCAAACTGTTTGGCCTTAATCTCCTCAATGAATGTGGGCCTAACCTCAATGCTGGCTAATACCCCACCTTTCTCTGAGATGCCCAACTGCACGAACTTAGACTCCAAGGTTTGAATCTCCTTGGCCAAAGGTCGCTTGGATACACCCAAGCAAGCTAGACTACCCATACTCACTGCCTTCCGGCTCAATGCGTCTGCCACCACGTTAGCCTTACCTGGAAGATACTGGATGGTAACATCATAATCCTTGAGTAACTCCATCCACCTTCGCTGTCTCAGATTCAGGTCCTTCTGAGTGAATATATGTTGTAGACTATGGTGGTTAGTAAATACCTCACACTTGACACCATAAAGGTAATGCCACCAGATCTTGAGGGCAATCACTACCGCTGCCAACTCCAAATCATATGTCGGGTAGTTTCTCTCATGCACCTTCAACTGCTGCGATGCATAAGTTATGACATTCTTATCCTGCATTAACAAAGCACCCAAACCCGAATGTGAAGCATCACAATAAACAAAGAAATCCTTACCTTCCACAATTAGTGCTAGAATAGGTGTTGTGGTCAAAAGATTCTTGAGATTTTGAAAGCTCTCTTCAAATTTTTCAGTCCATTAGAAAGGAACCTCCTGTCACCCCCCGAGCATTCACCCTGGGCAGGACTGGCACTCGAGAACCATTGTTGGCCTCAAGCAAACCCTTGGCCTGGCTTACTACTCAGCGGAAGACTTTACTCAACAAAGATAAGCTCATGAAATACATAGAATGTTGTAAAGGAAACATTCACTGGCCAATAAGGCAACTCAAGTCTTATAACAAAACAAAACAACTGAAATGAATAAGACTAATTAACTAATAATATCTAACTGTCTATGAAGCCTCTAATACTATGAGGGATGTCGGGACAAGACCCCCGATCATCCTAACAACTGAAATGACAAAGAAAATATAAAGGGATCCTCCGAAAAGTAAGGAGGCTCACCAAATGAATCTAAAATGCTCAACTGGGTCAATGAAATGCTGGATGTTGATCCTGGTTACTTGTGTCTGCATCATAAATTGATGTAGGCCAAATAGCGTCAGTACATTGAATGTACGAGCACGTGAGGGGAAATCTAAACAACACATAAGCTTGAACTGGAATCTGAAAGAAACACTTACCTCAACTTTACTCAACTCATGAATACTCAACTCAATGCGGAAGTAAACAACAATAAAGATGTAGTTTATATAAAGCATTTAAAACAATAGATAATATCTCAAAGTATTGGAAAATATAATATCTCATTTGTATATATGAATACAAAAATAAACTCTGTTTGGGATATTCTCTAACCGACAACCATCACTATGAGCTATGTAATGATACAGTGTCTTGCCTACGCTGCTAGTATTGTCCTATAACTTTCCGAGATGTAGAACGCCTCAACTAAGTGGATCCACTAGTCTATGCTAACAAGCATTATGGAATCATCTAAAAAGTATGACCCTTTCTACCCACGTTGGCTACATGGTTTATGGAGACTTGAGTTATTATGAACTCGTTCCCATATCGGTGCTCAATACTACTCCCAATATGTGCTCAGCTCATATGTTTTAAAACATAACTCTTTCTATGTGGTTTGAGATTATTACTCAAAAATCTATCTCTTAAAAGGGATGGAACTCAAAACTACTCTTGAAAACTCAATTGGAAATCGAAGTTTCCTCTTATCTTAAATGTGAAAACATTTACTCTTTGGGAATACTTAGTTCCCATATACAATTTTTAGGAAAATAAACTTCACTCTTACTCTTACTCAACTCAATGCTCAAGTCTTAAAATAAGTTTAAAAGATTGTAAAAAGACTTCTTAAAATGACTCGAAGAACTCTCAATACTTTACTCTTAACTCTATCTTGAATTTGAATTTATGGATACAAGATTATGATTTGGAAAGTAGGACCTCTTGATGATTTAGGAAGGTTAAGATATTTGTTCATAAGAACGAGCGAAGATCCAGGTTAAAGAATACTGGAGCGACGCGGCTGTCGAAATAAATCTTTGGTCGCATAATTATTTTTGAGGCAGAGGACTCCGTATCCTCTCCGCGATGCAGCTAGGGAATTATTCTTTTGGTTGCATATTTATTTTTGAGGCAGAGGACACTGTATCCTCTCCACGATGCGGCTAGAGAATTTTGTGTACTGGAGGAGCAAGTCCACGACATGGGCTTGTGTGCCAGATTTTTCCCAACTTTTTCCTTCTTCGTTTTCCAACCCCAATCCGCCTAAATTGGATTATTTTTCTCATTTTCTCTTTAGATTCAGATACCCAATACATGTACACAAGAATCTTATCAAACAAAACTCTCATGATTTCCTCAAGAACTCATCAATCTCATCGTAACTCAAGAACGAAAGCAAATTTCAAGAACACAATTCAAGAACATCAAACCTTCAACTTTCTAGAATGAATTTAACGCTGAAATTAATATGATTGGCGCATGGGTGAACGAACCCAACGCTATGTGAACTCACATACCTCTTAGGGATTAATCCTTGGTGAAATCCGCAAGCAAAATCTCAAGAACTCGACGAAACCTTGGGTTTTCTCCTATTTTCTCCTCTCTCAAAGCTCTAGCGTTAATTTGGAATGCGTAAACTGAATCAAATCAGTTTATACCCCTAATTAATTACTAAAAAAGAATTAAACTAATTGGGTAAGGAAAAGACCAAAATAACCCTCTTAAATCCGGGTGACTTTCCTTAACTGGACAGCCCGACTTCAAATGAGCATATCTCCCTCATACCAGCTTGAAAATTAACAAACTCGATGGCGTTAGAAAGAGGACTCCAAGACCTTTCATTTGCCATCTTATAGGACACCTAAATCGTCATGTACTAAAAGGTATGGTCGTTTGAAGTTGACCCAAAACTCATACTTAACATAACTTGCCAATATTTCCAAATTTAATCTTTCCAAAAATGGTTTCTTTCTAATTCTAGTTCTTTCAAATAGCGAGGTGTTACAATATCTCCCCCTTGGGAACATTCTTCCTCGAATGAGATACTCTAAGTAGACTAAGGGCGTAACATCTAACATTCAGCTCAAACACCCAACAAGAAAATTATAAATACAACATGCCAACTTAAAACAAATGCCAAGAAAAGGACTAGCACCTTAATTTGGAATTTCTCCGGACTCAAAGAGAAGTGGGTATCTCTTCTTCATGTCCTCCTCAACTTCCCAATTAACTTCCTCAACAAACTGATTTCTCCACAGAACCTTGACTGGTGCTACTTCCTTGGTCCTCAACTTGTGAACTTGGCGATCTAGAATCTGAACAGGAATCTCCTCATAAGATAAGCTATCCTTAATACCAATATATTCAGTAGGTATGATAAGTCAAGGATCGCCCATACACTTCTTCAACATAGAAATGTGAAATACTGGATGAACCGCTGCTAACTCTTACGGTAGCTCCAACCCATTAGCCACGTTACCGATCCTCTTGGATATATATTGTAAGGACCAATATACCGGGGACTAAGTTTCCCCTTCTTGCCGAATCTCATAACACCCTTCATGGGTGAAACCTTCAAATAAGCCCAATCATCTACTTCAAGCTCTAAGTCTCTTCTCCTAACAGCTGTATAGGATTTCTGGCGACTCTGCGCTGTTTTCAACCTCTCTTGAATAGTCTTAACTTTTTCCATAGCTTCATGAACCAAATCTGGTCCTATCAACCCAGCTTCACCAGCCTCAAACCATCAAATAAGAGATCTTCATCTTCTCCCATAAAGAGCTTCACAGGGATCCATTTGGATGCTAGAGTGGTAACTATTGTTATAAGCAAACTCAATGAGAGGTAGGTGATCAACCCAATTACCTTTGAAATCAATCACACAAGCTGTCAACACATCTTCTAAAGTCTGTATAGTGCGCTCTTCTTGGACATCAATCTGAGGATGAAAAGCAGTACTCAAGTTCACCTTTGTACCTAAACCTTTCTGGAATGACTTCCAAAACTGTACAGTAAATTGTGCACCTCTATCCGAAATAATGGACACCAGAACTCTATGAAGTCTGACTACCTCTTGAATATATAACATAGCATAATCTTCTGCTAAATGTGTAGTTTTACCGGGAAAAAGTGGGTTGATTTGGTCATTCGATCTACAATCAACCAAATGGAATCATGCTGCCTGCGAGACCGCGGAAAACCAGTAATAAAGTCCATATTTATCATCTCCCACTTCCATTCCAGAATCTCTATATTCTGAGCCATACCACCGGGCCTCTGGTGCTCTACCTTAACTTGTTGGCAATTCAGACACTTAGCAACGAACTCTGCAATGCCTTTCTTCATACCACGCCACCAATAGACTTCTCTCAAGTCAAGATACATCTTTCTGGAACCCGGATGGATAGAATATCTGGAGCTATAAGCTTCCTCCATGATCCTCTCTAGAAGTTCATCCACCCTTGGCACACATAATCTACCTTGATACCTCAATACACCATCTCCCCCTTGTTCAAAAGCCATCACTTTTTCCTTCTGAACATTTGCCTCAAACTCAAGGAAAATAGGATCTTGGTCCTGTTTCTCTTTCACTTCGGACACTAACAATGATTCAGCCCCATTCATCACCATCGCTCCTCCTTCATTGGAATCCATTAAACAAACTCCCAATCGCGCAAGTCTGTGCACATCTTTAGCAAACTCTTTCTTGTCTTCCTCAACATGGGAAGTATTGCCCATAGATAACCTGCTCAAGGCATCAGCAACAACATTAGCCTTACCTGGGTGATAGAGAATACTCATGTCATAATCCTTGGGTAAGTCCAACCACCTCCTCTATCTGAGATTAAGCTTTTTCTGACTAAATATATACTGAAGGCTCTTTTGATCGGTGAACACAACTACATGGACACCATAAAGACAGTGACGCCATATTTTTAAAGCGAATACCACCACAACCAACTCTAGATCATTGGTCGGGTAATTCTTCTCGTGAATCTTAAGCTGTCTGGAGGCATAAGCTATAAACTTGCCATTTTGCATTAACACACAACCCAATCCGAATCTGGATGCATCACAATATACCACAAAACCTTACGTAGCTTCTGGTAAGGTCAACATTAGGGCAGTAGTCAACTGTTTTTTCAATTCCTGAAAGCTTTTTTCACAAGCTTCAGACCATTGAAACTTAACTGTTTTCTGATTCAACTTGGTCAAAGGAGATGAAATAGATGAGAACCCCTCGACGAACCTTCTATAATAGCCAGTCAATCCCAAGAAACTCCTAATGTCAGTTGGAGACGTGGGTCTACGCCAGTTCTGCACTGCCTCTATCTTATGAGTGTCAACTCGAATTCCATAACCGGAAACAATATGGCCTAAGAATGCCACAGACTCAAGCTAAAATTCACACTTAGAAAATTTAGCATATTACTCCTTATCCTTGAGAGTTTGAAGGAATGTTGTTAGATGACTAACATGATCTTCCTCATTCCTCGAATGGATTAGGATGTCGTCAATGAATACGATAGCAAACATATCTAAATAAGGCTTGAATACTATGTTCATAAGGTCCATGAATGCTGCAGGAGCATTAGCCAAACCAAAGGACATAACTAGGAAATCATAATGACCATAGCGGGTCCTGAAAGCTGTCTTTGGGATATCACTTTCTCTTACTCTCACCTGATGATAGCCATATCTGAGGTCTATCTTAGAAAAACAAGTGGCACCCTGAAGTTGATCGAACAGATCATCAATTCTCGGAAGAGGATACTTATTCTTGATAGTAACCTTGTTCAACTAACGGTAATCTATACACATTTTAAGAGAACCATATTTTTTTCTCACAAATAAGACCTGAGTGCCCCAAGGTGAGACACTTGGTCGAATAAAACCCTTCTCAAGGAGATCTTTCAACTGCTCTTTTAACTCTTTCAAAGCTGCTGGTGCCATTCTGTATGGCGGAATAGAGATAGGAAAAGTATCGGGAAGAATATCTATACCGAAGTCTATTTCTCTCTCAGGAGGGACTCTGGGAAGATTGTCTAGAAAAACTTCTGGAAACTCACTCACAATTGGAACTGACTGAATAGGAGGTGTCTCAACACTAGAGTCATTTACTCGAACTAAGTGATAGACACAACCCTTGGAAAACAACTTTCTCGCCTTAAGGTACGAAATAAAATGACCTTTAGGAACTGCAGAACTATTCCTCCTCTCAATAACTGACTCATTAGGAAACTGAAACTTAACAACTCGAGTTCTACAATCGAGTGAGGCATAATAGGCATGAAGCCAGTCCATACCTAGAATGACATCAAAATTTATCATATCTAACTCAACTAAGTCAGCAATGGTGTTCTTGTGATTGACGGAAATGGTACAATCATGATAAACTCTCTCAGCTAGAATAGACTCACCAACATGTATAGAAACACTAAAGGGCTCAAGAAGTTGCTCAGGAAGAATGTCAAAATTCATGACAATATAAGGAGTCACAAAAGATAGACTTGCTCCTGGATCTAGGCATAAACATCAAAAGTAAAAACTTTGATCATACCAGAGACAACATCTGGCAAATTCTCTTGCTCTTGGCGACTAGTAATAGCATATAGATGGTTTGCCCCTCCGCCGATCCCCGAAGTATCTCCTCTAGGTGCAGCTCTGTCTGGTGGAGCAACTCAAGAAGATTGGGCCCTAGTGCCCCTGTTTCCACCACTCTGCTTGTTCTTAGGGCACTCTTTCATGAAGTGACCCTCTTGACCACACTTAAAGCAACCAGTGGAGCCATCGCGACACGTTCCTGGGTGGTTCCTACCACACTTAGCACATGTAGGAGCCCAATTACCTCCTTGTGCAACACTACCATGAGACTGTGTAGGTCTAGCTCTGAAATTTTGTTAATTCTGATTATTGAACTCACCTCTGTTCCTTGGTGCACGTGCACTAGCAGATGATGGAGCAGGCCCCTTTTGCTTATGTCGCAAAGATGACCGGTTGGCATTACTCTTCTACTGTCCGGACTCATTCCGTGTCTTAGGTTTCTTGTTCTAAATTCTTCTCTATCCCTCAACTTATCCTCCTCAACCTGCTGCACATGGATCATCAACCTTGCTATGTCCATATCCCCTATTAGAATAGCTGCCTTGCCCTCTTATCTTGACAGACGAGACAACCCAGCAGCGATCAAACTCATCTTGCTCCTCATGTCAGCAACCATCTCCGGAGCATAACGGGAAATTTGGGTGAACTTAAGGCCGTACTCGTGCATGCTCATAGATTCCTGCTTAAGAGTAAGGAATTCTCATACCTTTGTTTCTCTCAGTTCCCAGGGGAAAGAAACACCCCAAGAAGGCCTCCTCAAACACATCCCAACTCACAAGTGGTGCACCCTCAACTCTACTCTTCTTCGATTGATCAAACCAGATTCTAGGGACACCCTTCAATTGGTATGCAGCTAGTTCCACTCTCTTAGCATCAGCAACATACATAATCTCAAAAAACTTCTGAAGCTCTTCAACAAAGTTTTCTGGATCCTTAGTGAAACTTGAACTGGTGAAGCTTGGAGGATTTATCCTTAAGAACTCACGGATGCTAGACGTATCAGCCACATCCTGTTGAACCCCTCTTTGTTGCCCAACTTGGTTAGTCACAGCTTGACTCAGCATTCAGATAGCGTCCCAAAATTCTGCATTGGTGACCTCTCCTTGGGGTTGCACTTCTGGTGCATTAGGTACCCCTTGTTCCTCAACATTCCTTTTAGCCGAACGACCTCGAACAACTCTTTGTGGAGGCATGATCTGAAAGATACGCGCAAGCACGAGTTAGAAAGAAACTTTTATAGAGATAAACTCTATAGCATAAAATGAATATGAAAGAAGTGAGATAGTTCCTAAATGTTGCAGCCTTCTAATTATAGATGTGGCGCGCTTTAAACCGATAACTAGGACTCTACAAACACGGTTTCATAGAATCCCTAGGACTCTTGAACTCTATGCTCTAATACAAAGTTTGTCACTCCCCGAGCCTACACCCTGGGTGGGACTGGCACGCGAGAACCATTGCTGGCCCCAAGCGAACCATTGACCTGGCTTACTACTCAGCGGAAGACTTTACTCAACAAAGATAAGCTCATGAAATACATAGAATATTGTAAAGGAAACATTCACCGGCCAATAAGGCAACTCAAGTCATATAAGAAAACAAAACAACTGAAATGAATAAGACTAATAAACTAATAACGTCTAACTGTCTATGAAGCCTTTAATACTATGAGGGATGTCTGGACAAGACCCCCAATCATCCTAACAACTGAAATGACAAAGCAACTATAAAAGGAATCCTCTGAAAAGCAAGGAGGCTCACCAAATGACTCTGAAATGCTCAACTAGATCAACGAAGTGGTGGATGCTGATCCTGGTTACCTGTGTCTGCATCATAAAATGATGCAGGCCAAATGGCGTCAGTACATTGAATATACGAGCATGTGAGGGGAAATCTAAACAACACATAAGCTTAAACTGGAATCTGAAAGAAACACTTATCTCAACTTTACTCAACTCATGAATACTCAACTGAATGCAGAAGTAAACAACAATAAAGATGCAGTTTATATAAAGCATTTAAAACAGTAGATAAAATCTCAAAGTATTGGAAAATACAATAATATCTCAGTTGTATATATGAATACAAAAATAAACTCTGTTTGGGATATTCTCTAACCGACAACCATCACTATGAGCTATGTGATGATAGAGTGTCTCACCCACGCTGCCAGAACTGTCCTATAACAGGTCGGGATATACAACACCTCAACTAAGTGGATCCACTTGTCTATGCTAAAAAGCATTATGGAATCATCTAAAAAGTATGACCCTTTTTACCCACGTTGGCTACATGGTTTATGGAGACTTGAGTCATTATGAACTCGTCTCCATATCAGTGCTCAATATTACTCCCAAAATGTACTCAGCTTATATGTTCAAAACCATAACTCTTTGTATGTGGTTTGAGATTATTACTCAAAAATCTATCTCTTAAAAGAGATGGAACTCAAAACTACTCATGAAAACTCATTTGGAAATCAAAGTTTCCTCTCATCTTAAATGTGAAAACATTTACTCTTTGGGAATACTTAGTTTCCATATATCATTTTTAGGAAAATGAACTTCACTCTTACTCTTACTCAACTCAATGCTCAAGTTTTAAAACAAGT
Organism: Solanum etuberosum; assembly: GCA_029582245.1. NCBI lineage: Eukaryota > Viridiplantae > Streptophyta > Magnoliopsida > Solanales > Solanaceae > Solanum > Solanum etuberosum. The sequence continues at coordinate 5,641 of JAJONR010005209.1, read as the reverse complement.
TTAAAAGATTGTAAAAAGACTTCTTAAAATGACTCGAAGAACTCTCAATACTTGACTCTTAACTCTATCTTGAATTTGAATTTACGGATTCAAGATTATGATTTGGAAAGTAGGACCTCTCGATGATTTAGAAAGGTTAAGATAGTTGTTCATAAGAATGAGCGAAGATCCAGGTTAAAGAATACTGGCACGACGCGGCTGTAGAATTAAATCTTTTGTCACATAATTATTTTTGAGGTAGAGGACTCCATATCCTCTTCGCGATGCGGCTAGGGAATTATCATTTTGGTCGCATAATTATTTTTGAGGCAGAGGACTCCGTATCCTCTCCGCGACACGGCTAGGGAATTTTGTGCACTGGGGGAGCAAGTCCGCGACACGGGTTTATGTGCCAGATTCTGCCCGACTTTTTCCTTCTTCATTTTCAAACCCCAATCCGCTTAAATTCGATTATTTTTCTCAATTTCTCTTTAGATTTAGATACATAATATATATACACAAGAATCTAATCAAACACAACTCTAAAATCGACACGATTTCCTCAAGAACTCATCAATCTCATCTTAACTCAAGAACGAAAGCAAATTTCAAGAACACAATTCAAGAACATCAAACCTTCAACTTTCTAGAATGAATTTAACGCTGAAATTAACATGATTGGCACGTGGGTGAATGAATCCAACGCTATGTGAACTCACATACCTCTTAGGGATTAAACCTTGGATAAATCCGCAAGCGGAATCTCAAGAACGCGACGAAAGCTTGGATTTTTTCCTCTTTTCTCCTCTTTCAAAGCCCTAGCATTAATTTGGAATGCGTAAACTGAACCAAATAATTTAGACACCTAATTAATTACTAAAAATGAATTAAACTAATTGGGTAAGAAAAAGACCAAAATACCCCTCTTAAATCCGGGTGACTTTCCTTAACTGGATAGCCCGACTTCAAATGGGCAATATCCCCCCATAAAAGCTCAAAAATTAGCAAACTCAGAGGCGTTGGAAAGAGGAATCCAAGAACTTTCATTTGCCATATTATAGCACACCTAACTCATCCTGTACTAAAAGTTATTATCGTTTGAAGTTGACCCAAAACTCATACTTAGCATAACTTGCCAATATTTCAAAATTTAATCTTTCCAAAAATGGTTTCTTTCTAATACTAGTTCTTTCAACGAGCGAGGTGTTACACCTCCTTTTGGTCAGACTTGTCAGATGCGTGGCGATAGAAGCAAAATTCTTCACAAATCAATAATAGTAGCTGGCGTGCCCCACAAAACTCCTAATTTCAGTCATAGAACTAGGCCGGACCCAATTCCTGACTGCTTCGATCTTTTGGGAATCTACCATTACCCCTTCCCTTGAAACCACATGCCCCAAAAAGGCAACTAAAGTCAACCAGAACTCACACTTGGAAAATTTGGCATACAACTTCTGTTTCCCAAGTACACCCAAAACAATCCGAAGATGGTCGGTATGCTCTTCCTTACTCTTCGAATAAACCAAAATTTTGTCAATAAAGACGATAACGAAAGAATCCAGAAATGATTTGAGCACACCATTCATCAAACTCATGAAAGTTGTAGGCGCATTAGTCAACCCTAACGACATCAATAAAAACTCATAGTGCCCATAGCGGGTCCTGAATGTCATTTTCGGTACATCCTCAGGCCTAATCTTTAACTGACGGTAACCAGACCTTAGATCAATTTTAGAGAAAACTGATGCACCCTGCAACTGGTCAAAGAGATCATCTATCCGAGGCAACAAATACTTATTTCGAATGGTGACCCTATTCAACTGTCGATAGTCTATGCACATCCTCATAATACCATCCTTTTTCTTAACAAACAAGACAGGAGCAACCCACGGAGAAGAACTAGGATGAATGAAACCTTTATCCAGAAGATCCTAGATTTGAGCTTTAAGCTTTCTTAATTCTACCGGGGCCATTCGATAAGGAGGAATGGCGATGGGGTGAGTACCAGGTTCCAAGTCAATGTAGAAATCTATATCCCTATCTGGAGGCATACCAGGCAAATCGGTAGGAAACACTTCCTTGAATTCAGACACTACATGAATAGACTCAATAGAGGGAGACTCAACATCAACATCCCGAATATGAGCCAAATAATCCAAACACCCCTGCCCCACCAGTTTCCTAGCCTGGATGAGAGATATGACCTTAGCTGTCTTAAGCTTGTACACCCCTTCCCACTCTAAATTTTCCCTACCCGGAATCTCTAGAGTCACAGATTTAGTATTACAACTAAGCACAACATAATAGGGGGACAACCAAGTCATGCCTAAGATTATATCAAAGTCAGTCATATCCAAATTAACAAAATCAGCCCAAGTCTGAAAACCCATAAAGAATATAGGACAAACACGATATACATGGGTGACTATGACAGACTCTCCAACTGGGGTAGAAACATGGATGAGGGCATCAAGTATATCACAAATCGCATCAAATCTCAAGGCAAACTGAACTGAAACATATGAATAGGTAGAACCCGGATCAAACAAAACGGTATCCATCCGGTCACAGACAAGAATAGTAGCTATGATAACTGCATCAGACGCCTCAGCCTCGTTCTTGCCCAGAAAGTCATAAAACTGAGCCATTTTATCTTAACGGGCAACCTCCTTGCCTGGCTGCACTGCTCCTCTACCTGCATTACCATTCCCCCGGCCTCCACGGCCTTGCTGATTCCCTCCTCGCCCACCTTGTGGATGTCCCTTGCCATTATAACCACTGCCCGCAGGTAACACTGCTCTGGTCTGCTACTGCACGGAGTCAGACATGCACGGATGGTGACAATCTCTCCTCATATGCCCAGGTTCTCCACAATTGTAACAACTGCGGTCAAAAGACGGCCTGCCTCCATCCGAAGGTGCGACTTCCTGGCTATCCTGAATAAAATTCTGCAGTGGAGTTCCCTAGTAACCACCTATAGAAGCGGGTAAGACTGACTGAATTGGCCGGGCTGCAAGTGTCGGCCTACATGAACCTCTGGAGTAGGAACCATGGAAGTTACCTGTGCTCTTGGGCTTCTTAGCCAAAAACCTTGGCTTGCCCATCACGTCGAACTCCTTCCACTTTCTTCACAAAGTATGTCACCTCATTAACACTTTTTCCTGCAGAGGTCATGTGAACAGACAATACCTATAATTCGGGGTTCAATCCCTTGACGAATAGATGAATCCTCTCCTCCTCAGTAGTCACCAATTGTGTAGCATATCTAGACAAAGCATTTAACTTAGCCTCATAAGCAGCTACAGTCATACCACCCTACTCCAAATCCATGAACTCATCCTTCTTACGATCCCTCAAAGTCCGGGGCACATACTTTTCCAGAAACAAAGCGTGGAACTGCGTCCAAGTGAGTAGGGGCAAGACTTGTGATCTGCATTCCACATAGGCTCTCCACCACTGCTTAGCCTTACCATGAAGCTGGAAGGTCACAAACTCTACCCCATGTTGATGTACTATGCCTAACTTGTGAAGCCTCTCGTAGCAATCCAAAATGAACTCATAAGAATCCTCACTCTCAGAACCAAGGAACATCGGCGGCTTCAGCTTTAGAAACTTAGTCAACATCTCATGCTCATTACTTGTCATCACAGGACCCAATAGGGGATGGAAAAAGGCATCAGTGCCTAATGCTCCACCTACCTTGGGAACCGCAACAGCAATGGGGGGGTTGACTGAAGGTTGAGTCGCTTGCACTGTGGGAAGGACTCCAGGGCCGACCAGCCTTTTCAGAAAAGACATGATCTGCTGAGCTAACATTAGATCTAAGGGAGAAATACTTGTAGCCTCCGCCTATGCATCCCCTTCTAGTCCAACATCCTCATCGTCCTCGATCTCCACATTCTCTCCCATCTCTTCTTGGGGTGCGGGAGAGGCCTCTTCCCTGTGAGCGTTTTCAACTGGGGCACCACTTCTGGCAGGTGCTACCTTTCCTCGGCCTCTACCCCTTTCTGTTACTCTACCCCTGCCTCGACCGCGACCTATTACTGTGGGCTCCTCAGCTGGCTCATTGATGGGAGCTATGGGCCTGACGCCATTGTATCGCGTGTTAACCATCTACGGACAGAAGAGTGGATGAGATTAGATACCAATTTGGATCACCAGATACCAATTGGAATCAAGTCATAGCACGAATTGAGTAGAAATAAAGAGATTTCCTAAAGTCCTGAGCTTCCCGAAGAAAAGTACATATGTTTCCGTACCGTTTCGCAAGACTCTACTAGACTCGTTTTGGTACAACGAGATCAACGAACCTAGGGCTCTGATACCAACTTTGTCACGACCCAGACCACCATGATTGGCACCCACACTAACCCTTCGATGGGAGAAGCATTAAATTCAACCAGACTAAGCAACTTAAAGAACTAAAGTATTTAAAGATACAAAAGCAAGTTTAAATGACTAAACAAATACGTAGTTCCCATAAACTCCGAAGGTCCAATAAACAAATATCGCGGAAATTTAACCCCTAGAACTGAAAGTCATTGTACCAAAACTCTGTTAACCAACAAGTCTAAGAAAAAGGAGTGCAACCCCGAAACTAACATAAGAAAAAGTCTAGCTAAACAGTCTGAGTCCGAAAAGAATGGACTAAACAAGGAAGGATCCATGGCAGCCTGAAAGAATTGGCTTACCCACAAATCCGGTCTTCGATCAATGATTCCCTATCTGAGGTCAATCAGTAGCCGCCTGAAGATGCCCTGTACTCAACAAAGAACGAGCAAGTGCAGTATCAGTATACAAACCACACTGTACTGGTAGGATCACGCGGCTACTCCAGTAAGTGAAACATAGGCAAGCAATTACAACACAGTAAACACACATATATAGAATACATAGATCAATTATCATTTTAGGACCAACATAAAGTTTCCCAATATCAACGACAAGTAGGCATGAATGTTATAATCACAGTGGTGCTCTCATGGAACCCACACCCAAAATGTTAGTGTGTCGGAATGTGACACCCGATCCAATATACGTGTGTCGAAATGTGACACCCGATCCAATATATATGTCGGAACGTGACACCCGATCCAATAAATTTGTCAGAACGTGACACCCGATCCAGTCAGCACAACCACAATCACAATCACACCCATAATGAACATTGCTCATAGTCATAAAATTAAGTATTAGGTTCATGGCATGTAATTGTTCATACATAATCATTTCATTAGATTCGGTTCATATTTCCCTATTCACATACATGCATGCATCCGATGAAGCAATTAACCGGCATATATCACACAAACAGGAAATCAAATCATCACCTACCTCGAAACCAAGCTCAAACCCTCTTAAGACACTTGAGCCTTTCCTTTCCGGATTCTTTCACCTTGTTCTTGGTCTAAAATAGTTAAATAATGCAAGGATCAATAAACAAGGCCTAATTTATCCGGATAATAATCAAACTATCAATTCTAGGCCAAACCCAAGATCCCAATACTCAACTAGGGATTTTTCCATCATTAACTTCAGGCCAAAACCCTCCCCCAACGATCGTTACCCAAGATTCTAAGTTCTAAGAATCAAATTACGGATTAGGAAAGTAATAATCTTACCTTTAGCGCTAGAAATCATGGAAAACTATCAAGAAATCACC